>PISX010014570.1:0-52594 GCA_004024625.1 Mellivora capensis
CACAACCTTTTAAAATACATGGTTTATATGTGTAATTGAATGCATTGTCTATGTTGACTATCCGTCACAAAGTTTAGATTGTCACTATCAAGGAGAGAATTAAATTTTGTTAGCAAGGGCAGACAAATCTCTGCTAATTTCAGACGAATGCCCGAACATCTGCCAATTCTTGAGGACAGCTTCAATATTCTTTTAATTATTAGCATGCTTGAGCTTTCTTCCCCACTAGCACATTTCTATGAAAAATATTAACTACTGTATACTTTCTGTGAATATAACCCAAGAGTATATAACAATCCCATTATATGCTTAATTCTTCTAAGAGGTAGCCTTTTAAAAGTTGGTTGTAGGACCTCTTTTGTTAAACTCTGTATCCAAAGGAGGATATATGGACACAGACTCTTAGGGAAATCCCCAGGAAGTATTTAACATATAAAACTTTCTGCTATATTTGAGATACCCAGCTGCATGAAAGCTGCATGGAGAATAGTCTATAGGTCTAGGGCAGATGCCTTCTCTCTTGGAAACTTCTAACTATAAATAATCAGTCAATTCTGAGTACATATATTCTTGTCACCCCTCTGCCATTTATATAAGGGAGAAAGCCAAGAAAAAAATGAACATGGAAATATCAGTTGTTATTGTTTAGTCTTGCTAGTTGAAGAAGAATAGTATCACTTCCTAAGAGAGTGACATCTCAAATCTGATTAACAAAAGATAAGTTTGGGATGCCTGGGTGGCTCAGTGGGTTAAAGTCTCTGCCTTCAGCTCAGGTCATGATCCCAGGGTCCTGGGATCGACCCCGCATCGAGTTCTGCTTCAACGGGGAGCCTGCTTCCCCACCCCCCAACCCCGGCCTGCCTCTCTGCCTACTTGTGATCTCTGTCTGTCAAATAAATAAATAAAATCTTAAAAAAAAATAAATAAGTTGCATACAAGTCAGGTTCTACCTAAGTGTTTTTCTGCATGTACTTGCTATATATAGGATTTTAAATCACGTTGGTAATAGTTACAAGTTCAATTTTAAGACATATTTTAAAAGAAAGTTTCATATTTACATGTCAGATGAGCATGCTTAGAGTGGAATTGTGTCCATTCAGCTGGCACCAGGCAACTATTCCTAAAAAACTTACTGTTGCTCTCCCTTAACTGCAGAAGGAAGGAAACACATGACCTTTGGAGAATCAGACTTGCAAAATAATCACAGAAAGTTTCATGGGATTTTTGGTTCAGAAAAGAGTTTAAGTATGATTTTAGAGAAAAACTGACAGCAGATTCCGCTCCCATTTACATCGTGTGCACCATCTTTTTTTTTTTTAAGATTTTATTTATTTATTTGACAGACAGAGATTACAAGTAGGCAAGAGAGGCAGGCAGGGAGAGAGAGGAGGAAGCAGGCTCTCCGCGGAGTGGAGAGCCCGATGTGGGGCTCAATCCCAGGACCCTGGGATCATGACCTGAGCCGAAAGCAGAGGCGTTATCCCACTGAGCCACCCAGGCGCCCCTTGTGTGCACCATCTTTAGGAAGATTGGCTCAACAGCTTTCTTTCCCAGCTTTAACCATTAACGTATTTTTTTCTTTCTTTCTTTCTTTCTTTCTTTCTTTCTTTCTTTCTTTCTTTCTTCCTTTCTTTCTTTTTTGAGATTTTATTTATTTATTTAACAGAGAGAGACACAACGAGAGAGGGAACACAAGCAGGGGGAGTGGGAGAGGGAGAAACAAGCCTGCCAAGCAGGGAGCCTGACATGGGTCTTGATCCCAGAACCCTGGGATCATGACCTAAGCAGAAGGCAAGACACTTAACTAGACCCAGGTACACTTAACCTATTTTTTCAAAGTCATAGGGTCTTCTCTCTCTCTCTCTTTTTTCTTTTAAGATTTTTTTTTTTAATTCATCTGAGAGAGATACAGAGACAGAGCCAGGGAGAGCACAAGCAGGGGGATAGGCAGATGGAGAAGGAGAAGCAGACTCCCTGCTGAGCTAGGAGCCCAACATGGGTCTCAATCCCAGAACTGGAAATCGTGACCTGAGCCGAAGGCAGACACTTAACCATCTGAGCCACCCAGGCTCTTCTCTTTTTACTGATTCTTTATTTCGCCCTACTTTGTTATTGAGAACATTTTCTAAATAACAAACTTCTTTAACACTGTACAGATGATCAGTTGGTGATAGGAAATCTTAAAAGGCAAAAATGAATTTGGTTATTCATATTATTCAAGATTTTTTAGTCTTTACTTCTTGAAAATCATTAGTGGATGGTTGTCGTTGCCTTCTCATGGTCACTACAGATACAACAATCACTTTGCTCCCACTAACATTATTTCCAGTTCTTTCCTTGATTTTGATTCTGTTCTAAATGGGTCTCTCTTTGATAGCAACAGAGTGAAATGTCTTGATGGGAGTTTAGGAAGTTAAGTAGAAGAGGGAGGGACAGGAAAAAGACCGGGCTTTTTGATTCTGATATCAGTGGCTCTCAAATGTTCACTTGCTGAATAATCACCTCGAGACGGAAGAATGTTAAAAATACAGATTTTCAGGGGCGCCTGGGTGGCTTAGTGGGTTAAGTCTCTGCCTTCAGCTCAGGTCATGATCTCAGGGTCCTAGGATCGAGCCCCACATTGGGCTCTCTGCTCAGGAGGGAGCCTGCTTCCCCTGCCCCTCTCTGCCTGCCTCTCTGCCTAATTGTGATTTCTCTCTGTCAAATAAATTATTAAAATCTTTTTTAAAAAATACAGATTTTCAGACTTCATCCTCATGCATGCATTCTGAGGACCCCAAAGCTGGATTAGATTTATCTCTAGGGACAACTGAGTAACTCTAGACGGGATCCCTTTCAACTTGGTAGAATCACCCTTCCTGGTTCTCATCCGAAAACACTTTAGAGGTTTCTTCTGAAGTAGCCAGTGCCTGGGGTTAAATCCTGACCTAACCCATAAAAACTTCAGGTGTAGAACCTACTCTCAAGCATCTTCACGCTTTGAATCAATGTGTGGTCTTTGGAGGCCAAAAAAAACGTTACCTGGTAAGTGACCATGGCCAGCCCAGATTCAAGGGTAGTGGAATTCAACTCCGACCTCTTAACAGGAGGCACAGCAGAGATTTTGCAGTCACCTTTATTTTAAAGAAATCTGCTTTCAGACTATGGTTTTGTTACTTGGAACATGAACATGCTTCCATCTTGCAACACCAAACAATAGGACATAGTGTGGGAGCAAACGGAAAGTGAAGTAGGTGATTGGGTATAATTAAGAAGAAACTCAAACCATCAGCTTGGTGAAGAAGATGTGGCTATTTCGTATCTGGATCTCTTTAACTCTGCAAAAGTCCTCTCAAATATATTTAGACACAAGGTGTCAGCACAGCCCTGAGCTCAATTAATTCTCATCAAAATATTCAGATAATTGGGGAGGGAAAATTTGGCCTAATGACAGCAACGTAGCTTAGTTTCTCTATTTTCTGTTAGGCATTCTGCTTAGTTTATTTAGTACCAGTGATTTTTAAATGCTATAATATAAACTCAAAGGGGTGCTCAAAAATAATATTAAGATAAAGCACAGAACCATAGGAAAGCAATAAAATTTATCCAATGGGATAGCAAAATCATATATATTCTACAGGAACATTTATATGGTTGTAAATCCCTAATATGATTATAAACAACATGCAAAGTTTGCTGTTGTTTGTTTTGTGACTAATGAGAAGTCATGCATCTCCGACTATTAATAATAGAAAGCTATTTCTACAAATATATGTTATTGCTAATGTGTACCTGCTCAGGCTCGAGCAGAATCTGAATCACTGTTTCCAAGAGTAAGTTAAAGAATATATTTTTCTAGATTTCCACTTTTTAAAACAGGAATTTATTTATATCCTTCCATTGACCAATAGAATTTTACCACACACCCCCCCCCCCCATGCTTAGGAATAAAGCAGGACAATTATCTACCGATAAAAGGGTCAATTCAGGGGCGCCTGGGTGGCTCAGTGGGTTAAAGCCTCTGCTTTCGGCTCAGGTCATGATCCCAGGGTCCTGGGATCGAGCCCCGTGTCGGGTTCTCTGCTCGGCAGGGAGCCTGTTTCTTCCTCTCTCTCTGCCTGCCTCTCTGCCTACTTGTGATCTCTGTCTGTCAAATAAATAAATAAAAATCTTAAAAAAAAAAAAAAAGGTCAATTCAACAAAAAGATGTAACAATCCTTAATGTATACACACTAATAGCTGAATCTTTCCATTCATCCTCAGTTATTAGGATAAACTTGCTGGATCCCAGTATGTACATTTTTAAACCTTCTGATAAATCATGTTATATCACCCTCCAGAAAGGTTGTACCAATTTTTACTCCTAACCAGGATTATATGAAAAATTCCTGCGTCTATTTTCAACAAAAACAAATGACCATTGCATCTAAAATAGGTTTTAAATATGTTTTTATTACTTTCAATTTCTCCTATTAATACCAACTACAAAAGCATATGGATTTTCAAAAAACTATAGGTTCTTCTATTTGCTTTCAAGAACAGTGAGAATAGGGATGCCTGGGTGGCTCAGTTGGTTAGGCATCTGCCTTTGGCTCAGGTCATGATCCCAAGGTCCTGGGATCTGAGTGCCATATTGGGCTCCTTGCTCGGCGGAGAGCCTGCCTCTCCCTCTTCCTGTTGTTCCCTCTGCTTGTACTCTCTCTCTCTAACAAACAAATAAATAAATAAAATCTTTAAACAACAACAATGAAAATGTTATTTGTGTATGAACCTGGTGCTTCAAAAATGCTCCATATAAATAAATAAAGAATTATTCTTTAAAGTTTGATACGAAATGGCCATCACTTCTCAACCTTTTGACTAAAACCAAGTGTGGTATGAAATGGTCATTTCAGATAAATGTACGTCTGTGTGTATGTGTGTGTGTGTGTGTGAGAGAGAGAGAGGGAGAGAGACAGTACCAAGATAAGTAAATTCTCCCCTCATAGCTTATGTATAAATTGTTGCATCATTTTATAATTATCAAATTATATGCTTTGCCTGATAGAGTGAGACTCTCCCTAAGGTAAAGGACTTTGGTTTTTTGTGTTTTTGAGTTATCTTGAAATTAGAGTTTGAGATAGTAACCATTCAATAAATGTTTGGTGAAGGAAGACTAAAATGAAGGAAAAAATGATGGAAGGACATGTAAATTTCAACTTGGTCCTTATCCAAGTAGCACAAATTTCAATTAGCTTAACCCCATTAAAAGAAACTAACTGTATTCTTTTTTTATTATTAATTAGTTGGCTATTGAAAATATATAGAGAATGTATTGCCTTCTAGAGTATACCTAGAGCCCATCAGAAAGTTCTCTCTTGTCTAAATTTTTTATACACACTAGCTGATAATCTGCATTTCACACTAGTAAAAGGATCTGAACTTATTGACAGTTGTCAGAATGGTATATGTGAACTTCCTCATTACATCCCCTTCTCTCATGGTTAATTGCGGAAGTAGAGTTTATCTTGTAACAATGAAGGTAAATTTTTTATTACATTCAAAATTGTACATTTGTGTAAAACACTTGGGAAAGCTCGTCTAATGAAGATCCCATGAGTCTGAAACTTCTGTTTAACCAGAACTTTGCTAGGCATTAATGGCAATGACTCTAAGGTATGCTCGGTTTTGAAATGCATTCTGAATTATCAGGGACATAATTATATTTCATATAGGTTTATACATCATGTTCAAATCATTTGAAAATTGATGTTGCATATAGAATGAGCAATGATTTTAGAACTACAGTTGATTCTAGAGATTTCCAAATTCAACCACATGTAGGTGAAGTCACTTGTCCAAGGCTGCACAGCTAGTTAATGCCACGGTGGAGCTGGATGCCAAGTCATTACTGTATCCACTGAGTGGCCAGATTGTCTACTTATTTCTTCAATTGACCATAATTCCTTAGCTGGAGAGGAGAGAGACTTTTCTATAATAATATGTAAAAGAATGATAGGCCAAATGGCCAAACACATAAAATAGATCAGATCTCTATGATGAAGAAAAACTAATTTCCTAAGGTCTGAATATTTTGAAATGGAATCTCTCAGAATTAATTCTTCAGCCTAAGGTCCTCCTCCTCTTTTTATGACTCTAGCTTGGGCCCAACCCCGAACATCCAGAACTTACTTGTTAGCTGACACTGAAGCATGGTAAGAATTAACAAGAAGTAACTCAATCCTCATTCTCCTCCCCCTTAATCACCAAGCTGAGCATCTTTATCTCATTAATATCTGACTGTAAATTCCCTTGACACCTGGAAAGACTAGCAATTTATTTATAAGGATATATAACCTGATTTTGAAGCTTTCTGCTGGCAGAGATTTCTCAAAGATTTATCTTTCTCCTGGAGTAAATATCGTATTTTTAATTATTCATTATGTTTATCCTGTTTTACCACAAGCTTCCTCAGAGGACAGAAGTGCATTAAAGTCTCTTCTTTTACTATAAGAGTGTGAAGTGTGAATAGAATATATGTCCGTATATTTATATATATACATATGTGTGTATTAGTATTTCATTGTTATGTTCTGGGTAAACAAAATTAAACATGATTTGCAAAAGATGTAAAGTGATACAACAGACTTTATGCTGCATGCATACCAGAAAACTTAAATAAAAAATGCTCATTGTTGAAGTGGAAACTGGGAAGATTTCATATTCTTAACAGCTATATTAGGGAGGTAAAAATGTGAGCATGCCTATAAATATGACCAAAAAAGCTTTATTGGGATTTATGCTAAGGAAATACTCAGCAATTGCAAATGTCTTCTATACAAGCTCAGTTTGGCAACCTTCCTTTTCTCATGTTGAGTACTCAATGAGAGTGAAAAAAAGAGATACCGTCTCCATATTGCAAAGTTACCTGGAGCTGGTAGGTTACTATCTTATAAATGCTAGAACTGAAAGTAGTCCCAGGGGCTTTTCTTTTAGGTTCATTAAAGAATAATTTAAGAATATATACAATGGAATTTGTCATTTTGAATGTACAGTGAACAGCCCTATGAGTATGACACACAGTCACATAAGCACCACTACAATCAAGATACAGAGCATCTCCTTCTCCCCAAAAGTGTCCTCATGTTTCTTCATACTCAATCTCTCCCCCACTTTCAAACCCCGTGTGCCAACAATCTGTTTTCTGTGATTTTGCCTTTTCCAAAATGTCATATAAATGGAACTGTATGACACTTAACCTTCTGAGTCTTTGGTTTCTTTGGTTTCTTTGGTTTAGTGTAACACATTTGAGATTCACCCATGCTGCTGTGTCTACCAGTAGTCTATTCCTTTTTATTGCTGGGTAATATTCCATAGTGTGGATGTACCAGGTTTTGTACCCACTTACCAGTTGATGGAAATTCCCTGCCCCCAGTTTTGATTAATTATAATAAGATAACTATAAACATTTGTAATTTTTTGTATGTGAACACTGGTTTTTCCTTCTTTTGGGTAAATAACTCAGAGTGGGATTTCTAGATCATTTACGATAAGTATATGTTTATTAGAAACTACCAAATGTTTTTCAAAGGGCCTATCATATTTTGTATTCCCACCAGTGTGGTCAAGTTGCTTTGTGTTCTTGCAGCACGTGATATCAAAAGGTGTTTGGGGGACACCTTGGTGGCTCAGTCAGTGAAGTGCCTGACTCTTGATTTTGGCTCAGGTCATGATAGCAGGGTCCTGAAATTGGGTCCCACTTTGGGCTCCATGCTGGGCGTGGAGCCTGCTTAAAATTCTCTCTCTCCCTCTCCCTCTACCCACCCCCCGAAAAAAGAAAAAGTGTTTTTGATTTTTTTGTTAATGCTAGTCATTCTAATAGGTACATAGTGGTAATGCATTGTGATTCTAATTTGCATTTCCCTAGGGACTAATAATGTTGAGCATATTTAATATGTTTATCTGCCATCCGCATATCTTTTTTGGTGAAATATTTTGTTGTCTATTCAAATTTTTTGTCCATTTTCTTTTTAAGTTATTTATTTCTTTATTACTGAGCGTTGGTTTTTTGTTTTTTGGTTTTTTTAGTTCTTTATATACATCATGTGGTCACCAGTCCTTTAGGTAAAATGTGTTTTGTAAATATTTTCTTAGTTCCTGCTTTCTTTCCATTCTCTTAACTGTTTTTGAAGGCCAGATGTATTCAGTTTTTATTTGTTTTGGTTTTTGTGGGTTTCTTGCATCTGGGTGTCCAACTGTTCTAGCACCATTTCTTGAAAAGACTGCCTTTTCTCCACTGAGTTGCCTTTCCACCTTCATCAAATATCATCTGACCGTGTAAGAGCAGGTGTATTTTTGGACTCTGGTCCCATTGATCTGTATGTCCTCTCATCAAATAACACACTATCTCGGTTGCTATTACCTTTTTCCCCCCTTTTTCATGATTTTATTTAAATTCCAGATCCCGGGACGCCTGGGTGGCTCAGTGGATTAAGCGGCTGCCTTCGGCTCAGGTCATGATCCCAGCGTCCTGGGATCGAGTCCCACATCGGGCTCCTTGAGTCCCACATCGGGCTCCTTGCTCAGCAGGGAGCCTGCTTCTCCCTCTGCCTCTGCCTGCCACTCTGTCTGCCTGTGCTCGATCTCTCTCTCTCTCTCTCTCTCCCTCTCTGACAAATAAATAAATAAAATCTTTTTAAAAAATAAATAAATAAATTCCAGATTCCCCTCCTCCACCTCACTTAGTTAACTACCTTTTCCCATCCCTGTGGAAGACGGTTTGCTCTGGGAAGAAGCTCCATCAAATGGCTGAGAGCCAAGAGCAGGGATATGGCCTGATGATCAAAGCCTGATGATCAAAGTGAGAATTTCATTGCTCTTCTTTAATTTGACTCCCTAGAATCCTGCCATCTGGGCTGATACCCCTGAACAGAAAACTGAAAGATTCTTCTCTTGGAAAACTGACCATCCCAAGAGCCTTGCAGATACTGCTGGGGGCACTTATTACAACTGTCCAGTTCTGCCACCCTATAATAAAGGCCACCATTCCAGAGGCACCATCTGTACCCCACCACTCCACCAAGGCTTCCATACAGTTTGTTAGTGCCCTGCTCTTAAATACACAATAGCAGAGAAATACTGTGAGATAGAGTTGACTTAATCTTCCAGGAAAAAAAAAAAAAAAAAAGGAGAGATGGAAAAATCAGAGAGAAAATTTTAGAACACTAGAAGACCAGTGTAGAATGTCCAATATCCATGCAATAGGAATTCCAGAAAGAATAAGTAGAGAAAATGAAGAGGCAGATGCCTATAGAAATAAATCCAAGAATATCCTAGAACTCAGTGACATGAGTTTCCAGAGTATTCCCAACACCTTACCCATTCTGAGACACACCATGAAATTTCAGAACCCTGGCAATAAAGAGAAGATCCTGAAAGCTTCCAAAATTTTTTAAAATGTCATATACAACAGAACAGGAAACAGCACGGCATCAAACTTCTCAATAATAACAATGGAAACTAGAAATAGAAGCAAGAGTATCAAAAATTCTGAAAGAAATTATTTTCAACCCAGAATTCTCTGCCTAGTCAAGTTCAATCAAATAAGAGGTTAGGGCCACCTGGGTGGCTCAGTGGGTTAAGCCTCTGCCTTTGGCTCAGGTCATGATCTCAGGGTCCTGGGATCGAGCCCTGAATCGGGCTCTCTGCTCAGCGGGGAGCCTGCTTCCTCCTCTCTCTCTGCCTGCTGCTCTGCCTACTTGGGATCTCTCTCTCTCTGTCAAATAAATAAATAAAATCTTAAAAAAAAAACAAATAAGAGGTTAAGCGCATTTTCAGATGTGTAGAGTGTATCAGTCAGATGAAGGGAAAATTTAATATGATGAATTATTAATTACTGGAAGATGATTAACATGGTAAACGAGAACCCTAAAGCACACAGGAATACTAAGTGTAGTGAGCAGTTGCTTCTGAGCCAGAGTACCCCAAAACAAGGAAGGAATAATCTTGGAAGAGCTTCCTCTCCTGAAGGCTGCTTCCAGACCTCCTCATAGAGGGCACCTCACAGAGGACATCCCACAGCCCATGGGATGGTAGAGAAGTTCACTGGGATACTGTGGGCCAAAGCTGGTCCCTGGGAAATTGGCCTACTGGAGCCAGTGTGTAGGAAGCCACCCACAGGAGCAAGCTGGAGCTGGCTTAGTAGAAGTCAGGGGCAGCAGACCTAGAGGAACGTGCTGCAGGTGAGAGGAGAAACTTGCTGGAGGGCAAGGGCCCCTGAATTCCTTGCACACTTGTTGGCAGCTACCCACGGGAGCTGGGAAGAGAAACCCTTTTCTCTGTCATCCCTTGCAATGTCTTTCCAGAGCCTTCTATTGACAAAAACTAACCCAGCTCCAGCTGACAAAGAAGAAGAGTTTAGCGTCCATCTCCAGTACCCTCAAAGAGGGACAACTGAGCTGACAGGCCATAACTGATAACTGGCACACAACGTCTCAGAAAATGCCCCTCCTATGTGCCTTTTCTTGAGAAGCTACTTAAAACTATAATCCACCAAAAGGAAGGAAGTTTGAAAGTAGAATATATGGGATCTAAGAAACAAAGGATAGGGGATTGATCACAGGGATGAGGCAAAGGGAACCCCAAGATGATGGTAATGGAAGACCCAGAATGACAGCTGGAGGCAGCAGGCCTAGGGAGGCCTAGGGTCTCTGAATGGATCAGAAAAAAATGGAGGGCTCCAGAAAGGATTCCTGGAGAAAGAAAGTGTGTGAGAGAGCTTAGGTGGGAGGTGGGAGTGGGAGGTGTGAGGAGGAGAAGGAAGAAATATTGAAAAGAGATTTGTACTCAGGCAGTGAGTTTGCAAGTACATTAATGATAGATACATAGAAAAGTAAGAAGAAAAAATAACAGGCAATTATTAACCCAAGATGGGGAAAAGAAAAAAGCTTTACAAAAAAAGGAAATGCAATTATAGTTCACTACATTGCAAGTTGTGGAAAGTACTTACATACTTATGAATCTGAATGAATATTCAACTAGCCAAAAATCCTGATATATGAAGAAGATCAAGTGAGAAGAGGGAAGAATAAGGAGAGGTGTGAGAGAACCAAAGCCTCATTTTACATGGTAGGAAGTCAAGAATAGATATTACTAAAATGAGAAATATAAGGAAAGAACACTAAAAAATGTTATTTAGAGGGGCACCTGGGTGGCTCAGTGGGTTAAAGCCTCTGCCTTCGGCTGGGGTCATGATCCCAGGGTCCTGGGATCGAGGCCCACATCGGGCTCTCTTTTCAGCAGGGAGCCTGCTTCCTCCTCTCTCTCTCTCTCTGCCTGCCTCTCTGACTACTTGTGATCTCTGTCTGTCAAATAAATAAATAAAATCTTTAAATAAATAAATAAAGTTATTTAGGTAGTCACAATAGGAGATGGGCAGAAGGGGGATGGAAATCATTGGTTTTAGTTATGAGTCTTATGGAACTGTCACATTTTAAACTCTGTATATTGGTATCTTCAATAAAACATGGAAGAGGGGGAACCTGGGTGGCTCAGTCAGTTGGGATCTGACTCTTTATCTCAGCTCAGGTCTTGACCTCAGGAAAATAAGTTAGTAAAGGGGAAGTTCTTTCTTAAGTTTCTTAAGTTAAACCTCAGTCTGGGTTTAAACATATTCCCTCAGTTCATTTCAGTTAAAGGCTGGTCCCAATGTCTATCTCCCTGCTTTGGACATACTCTCAGAAACATTAAGTCCTTGGGCAGTAGGGACGTCCTCCTCAATCTGTGTAATAAACAAAACCAACGTGTTCCAGAGGGAATGAGAAACTATAGCAGAAGCATGACCCATCTTTACAGTAGAAAGTCAAGTTTAGCCCAAGGTAAATCATGTAAAGCTTGTTTTTTAGATAAAACCCCAGGACACTTGGGGTTAGAGAGACTTCAGAATAAAAATTTAAAACTGCTGCCAGAAGTTACTTTAAGGATGGATACAGGTCTGTATTAATTTAGCTGCTGAATTATGGACATGGCTACACTGTCATTAGAGCTTTGCCCATGTGTCTCCCCAAGAAGTGCATGCCTTTCTAGCTCTTCACAAGGATATTAAATTTCCATTCAGGGTTTTCAAATATATGTGGAACACTTAGTGTGTGTGTTATGAGTTGAATCATGTCCCCCTGATTCATATGTTAAATCTCTAACCCCAATATCTCAGAATGGGACCTAACTTGGAAATAGGGTCATTACAGATATTGGTTAAGATGAAATCATTAGGGTGGGCCATAATCCAGTATAACTACTGTTCTTATGAAAAGAGGAAATATGGACATAGAGACACCCACACAGGCAAAATGTTTTATGAAAATGAAGGCAGAGATCCAGGTGATGTTTCAACCGCCAAGAAAGGCTAATGATTACTAGCCAACCACCACAAGCTAAAGGCTTGGTATGGAGCAGATTCTCTCCCCTGGCTCTCAGAAGAACAAACCTTGCCAACACCTTGACCTCACACTTCTGGCTTCTAAAACTATGAGAGAGTTCATTTCTGCTGTTTAAGCCTCCCCCCGCCCCCACTGGTGGAACTTCGTTATGCAGCCCTGGCAAACTATCATGGTGTGTAATGTACTTTCTCTATTAAGTAATGGTCTATTGCCCAGAGGATTGTCTTTTTGTTGGAAGTACTTTCCAGCAACTCAATGTAGTTACAGTAGATCTTCTCAACATAATTGCATCATTAATCAAATTAAACCCGTAGATTTGTATTGGTGTGAAAAGTTGTGGGACGAGACAGCAGAGAAAGAAATTGCAATTACTGATTTCTTTAGACTGAACGAGGGAACTTACCTTTGTATCAGAGAGTGGAAAGGAATAGATGTACAAAGATATTCTAGTTGAATTCCTTATTTGATCTTCTAACTGATTCAAGTCCTTTCAGTTTACAGTTTGGTTTGTAAGTTTCCTTAAAGCATGACTGCGCAGTTTTGTATAGATTGCTTAGGATCTAGACACCATAAAGCATGGGTAAGCCTGCTTTTTCATTGAAAATGTTCCCCACTTGCAAACTGCTGAGGATCAAACTAGACAACACTGTCCTAAGACTTATGTATCATACAGAAGCCCAAGTGGTGTAAGGTCTGTAAATACCAATGGAACTGAAAATGTTTACCAGCACAGAAGAAATCTCTAATCAATGACATGCATGTGTCCTGATGCACAAACAACCATCGGTGTCTGTAGAACACATGAGTTATCTCAGTGTGCACATTTGGAGTAATATCACTAGAATAGGGGTCTGGAAGTAATTCTAATCCTCTTAGTATCAAGAACTTCAATTTTGGCATTTGAATCTATACATTCAAAGTAAAGGTGAGAATTGTGATCTAGCTATACTGATAATTCAAGTTAAAACATATTTTCTTTGATTATCTGGATGTTGCAAGCAAATGTAGGAACTATTAACATGAATTATCATCCAGAGAATTGACTCAATTTTCCACTTCATTTTGTTCATGTAAGCATGGTCTAAATCATTGAGTGAGAGAAATTCCTAGCAATTAACTACATTTAAAACCTTAGTAAAAAGTCATTTTTATCTAATGGTCAAACATAACAATAACAGAGATTCCTTACAGTTACATGGTTTTGCAATTTATAGTAATTCCCTTACATGTTATCTGATTTGATCTGCTCAGATTTTTTTAAAAAATTTATTTTTTTTCAGTGTTCTAAAATTCATTGTTTATGTACCACACCCAGTGCTCCATGCAATACGTGCCCTCCTTAATCACCACCACCAGTCTCACCCCTCTAAAACCCTCAGTTTGTTTCTCAGAGTCCACAGTCTCTCATGCTTCATCTCCCACTCCGATTTCCTCCAATTCACTTTTCCTTTCCTTCTCTTAATGTCCTCCATGTTATTCCTTATGTTCCATAAGTATGTGAAACCATATGATAATTGACTCTCTCTCTGTTTGACTTATTTCACTCAGCATAATCTCCTCCAGTCCTGTCCACGTTGATACAAAAGTTGAGTATTCATCCTTTCTGATGGCTGAGTAATATTCCATTGTATATATGGACCACATCTTCCTTATCAATTAATCTGTTGAAGGTCATCTTGGCTTTTTCCACAGTTTGGTGATTGTGGCCATTGCTGCTATGAACATTGGGGGTACAGATGGCCCTTCTTTTCACTACATCTGTATCTTTGGGGTAAATACCCAGTAGTGCAATTGCAGGGTCATAGGGTAGCTTTATTTTTAATTTTTGAGGAATCTCCACACTGTTTTTCAAAGTGGCTGCACCAACTCTCATTCCCACCAACAGTGTAAGAGGGCTCCCCTTTCTCCATATCCTCTCCAACATTTGTTGTTTCCTGCCTTATTAATCTTTGCCATTCTAACTGGTGTAAGTTGGTATCTCAATGTGGTTTTGATTTGAATTTCTCTTATGGCTAATGATGATGAACATGTTTTCATGTGTCTCTTAGCCATTTGTATGTCTTCTTTGGAGAAATGTCTGTTCATGTCTTCTGCCCATTTTTTGACATGATTATCTGTTTTTCTGGGTGTTGAGTTTGAGGAGTTCTTTATAGATCTTGGATATCCGCCCTTTGTCTGTCGTGTTATTTGCAAATATCTTCTCCCATTCCGTGGGTTGCCTCTTTGTTTTGTTGACTGTTTCTTTTGCTGTGCAGAAGATTTTTATCTTGATGAAGTCCCAAAAGTTCATTTTCACTTTTGTTTCCTTTGCCTTTGGAGACATGTCTTGAAAGAAGTTGCTGTGGCTGATAGTCAAAGAGGTTACTGCCTATGTTCTCCTTGACCATTTTGATGGATTCCTGTCTCACGTTGAGGTCTTTCATCCATTTTGAATGTATTTTTGTGTATAGTGTAAGAAAATCCCAAATTACTAGAACTCATACAGCAGTTCAATAATGTGGCAGGATACAAAATCAATGCACAGAAATCAGTTGCTTTCTTATACACTTAGAGAAAGTGTTTTTAAAGAATCAATTCCATTTACTATAGCACCAAGAACCATAAGATACCTGGGAATAAACCTAACCGAAGAGGTAAAGGATCTGTACTAGAGGAACTACAGAACACTCATGAAAGAAATTGAAGAAGACACAAAAAGGTGGAAAAACATTCCATGCTCATGGATAAGAACAATAAACAATGTTAAAATATCTATACTACCCAGGTGCACCTGGGTGGCTCAGTAGGCTAAACCTCTGCCTTTGGCCCAGGTCATGATCTCAGGGTTTTGGGATCAAGCCCCATGTCAGTCTCTCTGCTCAGCAGGGAGCCTGCATACTCCTCTTTCTCTGCCTGCCTCTCTGCCTGTTTGTGATCTCTCTCTCTGTGTCAAATAAATAAAATAAAATCTTTCTAGAAAAAAAATCTATACTGTCCAGAGCAATCTATACTTTCAATGCCATCCTGATCAAAATTCCACCCACATTTTTCAAAGAGCTGAAACAAACAATCCTAAAATTTGTATGGAACAAGAAAAGACCCCAAATCACTAAGGAAAGGTTGAAAAAGAAAAACAAAGCTGGGGGCATCACGTTCCCTGATTTCAAGCTTTATTACAAAGCTGTGATCACCAAGACAGCATGGTACTGGCACAAAAACAGACACATAGACCAGTGGAACAGAGTAGAGAGCCCAGATATGGACCCTCAATTCTATGGTCAAATAATCTTCGACAAAGCAGGAAAAAATATCCAGTGGAAAAAAAGACAGTCTCTTCAATAAATGGTGTTGGGAAAACTGGACAGCTATGTATAGAAGAATGAAACTCAACCATTCTCTTACACCATGCACAAGGATTTTTTTGTTTTGTTTTAAGGTGCACAGTAGTGAGAAAAATGTGGAACCTAGAGGTCAAGGGATTCTATGAAGATTACACAGTTCAAGATTCAGTTCAGTGTTCTTCCCACTACATCAAAATTCTTAATCTTTTTTTATACCATGAGCCTCTTTGGGAATCTGCAGAAGCTTTTGGACGCCTTCTCAGAAAAAATGTATTTAATTGTATTTTAAAAGCTCCATAGGATTACAGAAGAAACCAACTATATTAAAATACAATTATCAAAATATTTTTACATGTTTGCTACAGTAACCTATGCACTTCTTTATTAATGCATTAAATATCAAGATACAGTAGTGACATTCCCTGGTGGTCTAGTGGTTAGGCTTGGGCGCTCTCACTGCCGTGACCCGAGTTCAGTTCCCAGTCAGGGAAGTCTTTCTTCTGGGGCGCCTGGGTGGTTCAGTGAGTTAAGCCTCTGCCTTCAGCTCAAGTCATGGTCTCAGAGTCCTGGGATCAAGCCTCACATCAGGCTCCCTGCTTGTGTTTAAGAAGCAGGGAGCCTGCTTCCACCTCTCTCTCTCTGTCTCCCTCTCTGCCTACTTGTGATCTCTTGTAAATATTTTTCAGAACAGTTTATTTATTTATTTATTTGTTTATTGTTTTATTGTTTTAGGTATTATTTATTTAATAGTCTCCTTGTCCAGCATAGAGCCCACCTCGGGGCCTGAATGCATGACCCTGAGATTAAGACCTGAGCCGAGATCAAGAGTGGGATGCTTAACTGACTGAGCCACATAGGCACCCCTAGAACTGGTTTTAGATTTACAGAAAATTTGAGAAAATAGTACAGAGAATTTTCATATTCCCTGCACTCAATTTCCCTTATTATGAACATCATACTTAGTACATTTGTTACTATTAATGAACTAATTTGGATTATTATAATTATTATTATATATAATTATAATTAATTAGAGCCCTTAGTTTCCACTCAATGTCCTTTTTGTGTTCCAGGACACCACATTACATTTAGTCACCCTGTCTCCTTAGGTTCCTCTTGAATGTGACAATTTCTCAGACTTTCCTTGATAGTTTTAAGGAGTAATGGAGTGTAGTCTTTTCTATAATGTCACTTAGTTGGGATTTTTCTGATGTTTTCCTCACAATTAGACTGGGAGGTTATGGGTTTGGGGGAGGATGATCACAGAGGTGAAGTGCTATTTTCAACATATGGATCAAGAGTACATGCTATCAACATGACTTATTACTGTTGATGTTGACCTTGAACAGCTAACTGAAGTAATGTTTGCCAGGTTCCTCCGTGGTAAAGTTATCCTTTCTTCCTCCTGCCAATTCACATTTCTGAAATTAATTACTGAAGAGAAATAATTCCCATAAAGCATGGTGAGAGAGAAGCAAATGTCTAGAAAAGATTTGGGGAGTTTAGTTAGTCCACACTGGTTCCTGTATCCAAACCTTCCTGCACAGATGCATTTCTGGCTGGCCTACTTTTTTTTTTTTTTTTAGTTTTATTTTTTTATTTGACAGAGAGAGACACAGCAAGAGAGGCTACACAAGCACAAGCAGGGGGAGTGGGAGAGGGAGAAGCAAGCTTCTTGCTGAGCCGGGAGCCGGATGTGGGACCCAATCCCAGGACCCCGGGATCACAGCCTGAGCTGAAGGCAGATGTTTAAGAACTGAGCCACCCAGGCGCCCCTGGCTGGCCTTCTTTTAAAGATAAAAAAGGAAGAAGCCTCCACAGTGAAAACATTCTAAACTCTTGACAATTGATGTTCCCTGACTCAATCAACAAATACATAGACTGTCCTAACCATGTGCAGGCTGCTTAGATATGTGCATAGCTCCAAAGCATTTACACCATCTTAAATCATTTCTGGAACAACATGGTGTACATGTGTACACACATACATACATAAGTGGAGAGACAAATGACCAAATAAAATGCAAGGCTTATGACACAGTGGAAGTCAGTCTGAAAAAATTATAGTGGTTATGAGCATAGGATTTGAATTCAAACGATCTGACTTGATGTTCCAGGTCTACCCAACTGAGGCATACAACTTCAGGCAAGCCACATAGCCTTTCCAAGCCTCAGTCCCCTTAACTGTAAAATGGAGCTAGTCATGCCCACTACTAAAAATTGTGTAAACCAAATAACCTCTAAAAAGCATCTGGCATATAGTAGGCCCTCAGGACACATAGCTGTTGTTACTAGATAGGGAATAATTACACAATCCTGCTTCAGAGTCACTGTAGATGAAATAAGATCTGTTTTAGATGGGCGTTTGCCTCTTGAAACTGACTTTGAGCAGCACTCACAGTGTATTCTTGGTTTTCTTTCCACTTCCCACCTTCCTCCACTCCTTCTTCCTTCCCTTGTTTTTTTTTTCAGATTTCATTACCACCTTTCCATTTCCTTAGACTGTCAGTGCCTTCACATCATTACCTACTGCCAAGCCGCTCTGTTCCGCTGGTATTTTTGAAGCAGCAGAACTTCTTAGTGACTGATAAGTACTCCTTTTCCCCCAGGTAGTCAGAGAGAGACAGAGAACTGGCAAGAGGGGGAAAAATGTTTCTGTGAGTGGGACTTGGATTCTTGCATTTGTTTGTTTTGTTTTAAGTGGTTGCTTTGCTGATCCTATTACTGTAAAGGGTAATGATATTTGGGAATAAAAGTCTATGAATAAGTAATGATAATAGAAGTAAGAACCAGAACTGTGGGATATAAAGCTTGTGTTAAAAATAGTCTGTCATTTTCAATTCTGCCTACTAAGCCTTTTCCTAGACTGAAAGACACAGATAGAGCTCCAGCAAGAGGAGCAGACAGCATGGGAGCTGTTCCACAACCAAAGGGAAACCACGCTCCAGAGCAAACCGCCTTCTCTGTTGTGGTCAAACTCAATCTCTACCACCACCACTGGGTCCCTCTGATACAGGCAACAAAACTTTTTTTTTTTTTTTTCCAAAGCCAAGTAACCAGAGTAATGCATGTAAAATGTATTGATTTAAGAATGGAAACTACCAAATGAGGGTCTGCTCTGGGAACTTCATATTTCTTGAGACACAGTTATTCTCCCACAGAGCGTCCATTGCTATGTGCGTGGCTGTAACAGACAGGCCACCCAGGGATCCAATTAAAGTGCAGAAATAAGCAAAGGCTGAGCCATAAGGAAATATGAGAAGAGACTGCGGCTCTGGATGAGAATTCAAATCCTAGCATCTGAGACATCATTCATTTCATTATCTAGAAGACTGGTCAGTGGGGCGCCTGGGTGGCTCAGTGGGTTAAAGCCTCTGCCTTCCGCTCAGGTCATGATTCCAGGGTACTGGGATCGAGCCCCACATCGGGCTCTCTGCTCAGCAGGGAGCCTGCTTCCTCCTCTCTCTCTGCTTGCCTCTCTACCTACTTGTAATCTCTGTCTGTCAAATAAATAAATAAAATCTTTAAAAAAAAAAAAAAAGATTTAGAAGACTGGTCAAACCGAAGTCCTAAAACCTCAGCACAAATGGCTGCCAAACCCTGGTTCCAGCAGACTAAGAGGAAACAGACAACTGTGCAGGCAAGGGCTCTGGACTCAAAACACCCACCCATCCATCCAAGAAGCCCAGATCCTTGCACAGCAAGCCCAGATATGATGTGAGCAATTGCTCTGGTGCCCATCGTGGCCTCGGATTTGTTGCTTTAATGGCTAAAGTCACAGGCTAAGGCACTCACCAGGTTCTGCTGCTGAACGCAGACACCGCCGCCCCTCCTGCCTCCCCTCATCAAACACCAGGAGTCTGTTCAGGCAGAACTGCACAAATGGGAAACACCCATCAAATGCAGCAGGAATATTAACTTCACTAGGAAGCCTTTATATGCCATTACTTTAGAAAGGATTCCTTGTTAGTCCTACCATTAAACAATTAAATTGTCAGAGATGAATTCTGTGCATGTGTGTGCAGGATATATAATTTCCCACTCAGGTGATGTCTGCAGCAGGTCTCTCTCTCTCTCTCTCTCTCTGTCTCTCTCTCTTTCTGTCTCCCTCTCTCTCTACTCCAATAGTATGCTTTTCCCCTCACATTGTTGAAAATAAATACGTCTTCCTAATGGCATAAGCAATTTTTGTTATGAGCTTTGATATGTCTACACATTTTATACCACTCACAAGACAGAAATACAAAATGGATGGATTTGTCTTCCAGTATCCCCCTCTCAGAACGCGATTCCTTGTTTCCCTTTCCTGAGACAGGTTACTGATACAATTTGTTTATTCTGTTAGCATTGTGTACATGGACACTGTATGAAATAGCTCTAAATCAAATCAAGGCTAATGCCCACAGATGGGAAGGCTGCTCACCACATGTTGTATTTCCCTTATATTTTCCTCCTAATTAGAGCTTTCTGTCTTCGTAACACTGATTTACTTATCCTAGCTCTCAATTTATAAAATGTTTGACCTGTGAAAATCAAACATGTTTATGAAAAGTACACACATTTTACTTAAACCCAGTATTGATGTACGGATGGTAAAGAGACAACAACATACTACTTAAATGGAACAGTATTTAATAAATACAATTAGGATCACACTTAAATCTCTATAATTTTTTTTAAAGATTTTATTTATTTATTTGACAGACAGAGATCACAAGTAGGCAAAGAGGCAGGCAGAGAGAGAGGAGGAAGCAGGCTCCCCGCTGAGCAGAGAGCCCGATGCGGGGCTCGATCCCAGGACCCTGAGATCATGACCTGAGCCGAAGGCAGAGACCTTAACCCACTGAGCCATCCAGGTGCGCCTCTATAATTTTTATATGCCTCAAGTTTTTACTTACAGAGATCATATTCTTGCCTTTGTCAGCCACTGAAACTCTTCTTTGAGGATTTAATCTTTTAAAAATGCAAAAAGAAGAGCAAAAAGATAATACTTATACACTGAGATGAAAAGAATTCTCGAAATTACACATATATAAGGCAGAGGATGAGCCCAAGAAAATGCTGCCAATACCTACAAATCTTCCAGCTCCTGAAACAATCATGTTAGATTAATTGTCCGTGTGCCAATGCAACCATTAGTCACTCAATAAACGCTTCTTGGGATGATGACATAACATCATAAATACATCCTGCTGGTCTAACATTAAGCCTCATGTTCAGCTTGCCTGCTTTGTAACAATGTACAGATAAGGCAAATGGGGAAGGAAAGAGATTTTGATATCAAATTACAAGTAGTTAGAGTTTCTTCACAAACTTCCCCTCTCTGGGATCTCATTTTCCTTGGCTTATGTCTTTCTTAACAGGATGACAAAAATATGAACTTTGGAGCCTATCCTTGTTATACAGTGAGATTTATAAATAGGCTCAGTTGGTAGAGCATGTGACTCTTGATCTTGGGGTCGTGAGTTCAAGCCCCACATTGGGCGTAGAGATTACTTTAAAAAAAAAAAAAAGCCTTAAAATAAGCTGGGATACAATCTGCTGTCCGGGTCTGCAATCCCTTATACAACTCTGCATAGCCTCTCTGTGGCTTCACCAAAATCTGTCTTCAGGTTTTTTTTTTTAAAGGTTTTATTTATTTGACACAGAGATAGAGAGTATAAGTAGGCAGAGCAGCAGGTAGAGGGAGAGGGAGAAGCAGGCTCTCCGCCAAGCTGGGAGCCTGATGTGGGGCTCAATCCCAGGACCCTGGGATCATGACCTGAGCCAAAGGCAGATGCTTAACCAACTGAGCCACCCAGGCGCCCCTGTCTTCAGGTTTTAGGAAAATCCTACATCTCCTTACTCAGTAGGTCATACTTCTGATCTAGTGCTCTGGCACAGTGTGGACCAATGCATTTAGATTTGGGGTCAAGAAAAACTGGACAGGCCCTTTTTCCCAAAGAAAAGAAATGGGTGGGAAAAATCTCTTTGGAAGAAAAGGAAAATAGAAGAAAAGTGATATTATCCCTAGAAAATACATAGTCATTTTTCTTCATTTCTTTATTATCTCAGTTTGTTTTGTAAAGAGTTTAAACCCACACTCCAGTGTCCAAGTGTGCGTGCACACGCACACACACACACACACACACACACACACTTTGGCCATCTCTTGCTCAGATGGAGGGCTCCCTCCTCCTCTCTGATTATCCAGGTCCCACCCAACTTTTATACTGAATTTATGGACCATCTTTTCTTTGAATGCTTGGGGTGAATGTTGGGATTGATATACACCCAATTACCACACTCGTTTAGCTAAGACATTATTAGTAATGTTAAATGTATTCCAATAGAAATTTTTGAATTGCAAAAATTGCTAAGTATGCTAGAAAAACATCTCTTTACAAATAATTGGTATGTATACTGTAACTTGTTCTTACTAATATAGGTCCCTGAAAATAGTACTGAGTCAGGGACCATATATGTTGTGTGATTTTCATTCAGAAATAATGTTTATCGCTGTGTATTATATCTGCACTCATGTCATTAATTATTGATTACTTTCATTAAAGTTTGTGTGGCTCATTATCAGTGATTTACATATTTTCGGGGATTATTTCAGGATTTTCTGATGAGTTACCAAGTCCCTTTCCACCTGTGATGGTGAATATGTACATTCAGCCACACCAGGAAGCACAGCCTACAGACATGACTGTATTGTGATGTCAGGAAACAGGAGAGACTGCTTGCTACCCCAAATCTACTATCCCATCCTAAATTTCTTCTTTCAAATTTAAGCCAAAAGGTTCTTTTACTTCATTAATACAAATATCCCACACACTAAGCTAAAGTATTTTCACCTCTGAGTAAATGCATCTATCATATTTTTCAAGGTGCTGACCTAAGCCCTCACTCTTAAATGCTCTGTAAAGTCTTCAATGATTTCATTAAGTTCTAAGACTTCAACCTCAGTAGTTGTTGAAATAATCCTAAATTTTTATAATTGCTCTTAAATTCTGTCTTCATTTAGACCAGAACATTCAGCTGGCTACAAGACACCTCCATCTGTCTATTCCATGAACATTTCATTCTCAACATAACCAGAACCACCACATTATATTCCCTTCGAACTTTTCTCTTCTCATTTCTTATGGGTTCACTTAGCCACAAGGTGACTCAAGGAGGAAACCCAGAGTCAAATTTTACTCTTCCCTTCCCCACAACCAATCAATGAGTATATCCTAAAGATTCCAACTCTGTAATATCTCTCACCTGTCTCCTTACCATCAGAGCCACTACTCTAACACAAACTGGCATTTTCCCTCACCTACCTGCTGGAAGATCTTCCCAACACTGCTCTCCACTATGAATTACACTTCCTAAAGCTTGGCTTCGATCTTGTCCTTCTCCAGCTCAAAAACCTAAAATGCTCTGCATTTCTTATTAAACTAAAACCAAACTCATCTTGTTTACATTTTTTTAGCATACAACTTCACCTATGTTCAACTTTCACATAGTTTGTCACTCTAGTAAAACTGGAATACTTACCATCGGCTAAAGATGCCCTTTGATTTCCAACCTGTGTCTCAAATGGCTTCTCTTTTGAAATATTTTTCATCTATTCTCCATGTCCACCCATTGAGAGCCTACTAATCCTTTAAGGTCAACATCAGATTTTAATTTCTTAAATAAGTCTTCTGGCTCCCCTCAGCTGGATGTGGTTTGTCTCACCACTAAACTTCCATTCTACCATGTCCTGAATTACTAAATAGTACCATTATTTCTCCCCTTGTCTTTTGCTACTTACTGTATTGACGACTCTATAAGTCGAAGAACAGTGTCTTATTCATTCTACTTCTCCTGCAGCGCCTAGCTCAATGCTTGTATATAGTACGCACATAATTATTGAAGTGTTTCTGGGCGAGTTTTAAAGTAGGATTAGAAAGACAGTGGAGGAGTCCCTGGCTTCTGAAAGGGTGGCCTTGCCAAGAGGTGACATTACAGGATCCTGGAGAGCAATTACTTACACAATTTGTAATTTTAAAACTATAGCTTAGAACAAGCATTTGGGCAATGAATGAAAATCTGCACTGGGGGAAGGGAGGGCTGGTCCAGAGCACCAGCAACTGTTTGGAGGAGATATGGTATTGGGGACCCTCAGGCAAGCAAGTCAGTACCAAGCCATTTGGGCGCTTGAAGATCTTGGAATGTTATCAGGTCCTGGAGTGCTGCAGGGCAGATAAGAGCACAGGACCGAGACACAGATGAGTTGGTGTTGCTTCACCATTCTATATATTATAGAGTAGAGTAGCTCTGTTTTTGCCTTGTTTGGGTTTCTATACATATGTGAAACTAACTTGCCACTCCATAATTGCTCAATCAATCAACACAATAATTATTATTTTTTAAAAAGATTTATTTATTTATTTGACAGAGAGAGCGATCACAAGTAGGCAGAGAGGTGGGGGGGAGGGTGAGGGAGCAGGCTCCCTGCTGAGCAGAGAGCCCAATGCGGGGCTTGATCCCAGCACCCTGGGACCATGACCTGAGCTGAAGGCAGAGGCTTTAACCCACTGAGCCACCCAGGCACCCCAATCAACACGATAATTATTGAATGCTTTCAGTGTGCCAGGCTCTGTGCTGGAAACATAGGGCTGAATAAAAAAGACAAATCACCTACCTGTGTGGGCCTTAATTTCTACTGTGAGGAGATAGTGATAAATAGAATAAATGCATAAATATAGAGCCTATTAAAAGGTGGTAAATCTTCTGGACAAAAATAAAGATATGGAGATGAAGTGTTTTAATTTTTTAAACGAAAATTTTAAGACTTTATTAATAAGGTGGTATTTGAGCAAAGTCTTGGAAAAGGTGGAATACTGATTTGTGCAATGATAGGGAGAAAGAGCATTCCAGGCAGAGGGAATAGCTAGTGCAAATATCCTGCAGTAGGCACAGGCCTGTCATACTCCAGAGTAACTGGAGACAGAGTGAGTTAGAAAAGTAAAGGGAGACCTCCAGCCTAGGGAGGTCATTGTAAGGATTTGGCTTTTACAATGAGTGAAATGGAAGGTCTTGGGTAAAATCGTAGCAAAATTGACATCTTTGGCCGTTGCGCTAAGACTGAACTGTAGAAAGAGCCAAAGACTGAGGCAGGAAGACCAATTAGGAAGCTGTTGCAATATCCCAGGCAAGAGATGGTAAGGGTGGACTGGACCAGGATAGTGGCAGTAGAGATGATAAAAAATAATCACATTCTAGAAAAATGTTAAGGTTACCAGAGGGGAGGTAGATGGGGAGGGTATGTAAAATTGGTAACTGGGATTAAGGGGTACTACACTTGCTGTGATGAGCACCAGGTGTTGTATGAAGTGTGAATCACTATATTGTACACCTGAAACTAATATTACATTGTATGTTAACTGAATCTAAATATTTTTTAAATGAATAAGTATTCAAAGAGCTCAAACTCCTGCTCCATAAAAAAATAAAAAAATAAATATAGAGCCTTAAGGATTTTTTGATGTATTAGATGTAGGGTATAAAGGAAAAAAAGAGTCAAGGATGATTCCCAATGTTTTTTTTTTTGCATTAGCAACTAACAAAATAGTGTGGTTTATTAACTGGAATGGAGAATATTCAGGGTGGCAGAGTTGAAGGAGCAGAGACAATCATGGGTTCTATTTTGGATCTGTAATTCTTGTAATGCCCATTAAACATCTAAGTGGAGTCTGGAGATCAAGAGAGAGTTTAGGACTGGAGATCTAAACTTGGGAGTCATCAGACTGTAGAGAATATTTGAAGTCATGAGACTGAGATCCACAAAAAGAATGGCTAAAAGGAAGCAACAAGTTTCCATGGACTGAGCTTGAGGCACTCTAACATTCAAAGGTCATAGAGAAAGGGAGGAACCAATAAAGTTAGAGGCAAACCGGGTGTGTAGGAGGATATGCAGGATCCTCCCAGAAGCAGGATAAGGTGTTTGAAGGAACAGAGAGTGATGGACTTGGTCAAGTGCTGCACACAGGTCAAGAAAAATGTGAGCCAAGAAAAGAGCTTTGGATTTAGCAACACGGAGGTCATTAGTGACATTGACAGTAACAGTTTCCATGGAGTGATGGGCTGCAAAACCGTAATGAGAGGTTAGAGGATGGGAGAAGGGGAATTGGAGACATTGAATATAGACTCCTCTTTTTGTTGTAAAAATGTTACACTTGTTTTTAAAAGCCAGTAATTTTGACTTTTATTAATCCAAATGGACAGTGTTAACAGCAATCTGAATGAGTCAAATTTTACTTGAAAAGCCTCCCCTTTCAAATGACAAAAAGTTTTAGTGAAATGGGTTACAGTAGTTTTAAGTCTGGCACTTTGTTAACTGAGGGAAACATCACTGTCTTCAGTGAATTTGCAACTCAAGGTATCTTAAGTTTTATAATCAAATTGCTGTCTTGAAACTTCTACACATATATCTAAAAATTATGACATCATAGTTTTCAGGTTGAATATTGTAGCTCATAAATTACATTCACTTATTCCAAATATCTCATTATTGATCTATAGTTATTTTCTTGTGTCCTAGCCACCACTTACTTAAAATTTTCATTTTTAGTTACTTTTATTGAGGTATTCTTGACATATGACATTACATTACTTTCAGGTATGCAACATAATTATCTGATATTTACATATATTGGGAAATGATCACCACAATAAGTCTAGTTAATATCTGTCACCATACATAATTACAGAAATGTTTTTCTTGTAGATGAAAACTTACAACATTTACTCTTTTAGCAACTTTTAGATATGCAATACATTATCATTAACTATAGTTGCCATGCTGTACATTACTTCTCCATGACTTTTTATTTCATAACTGGAAATTTGCACACTGTGACTCCTTTTACCCATTTCACCCACCCCCAACCCCTACCTCTGGCAACCACCAATCAGTTCTATGAGCTGTTTTTTCTTTCTTATTCCACATATAAATGAGATCACACATGAGCTCTTTCTTTCTCTGATTTCTTTCACTTAGCATAAAATCATCAAGATCCATCGTATTGTTGCAAATGGCAAGATTTCTTTTTATGGCTGAATAATATTCCATTGTGTGTTTGTATATCAGTTTTTTTCCCTGAATAGATGTAGAGATTTATAGCAGATTTATTTATTTAAGTAATCTCGATGCACAACATGAGTCTTAAACTCACGACCTTAAAGTCAAGAGTCTTCTGCTCTACACCTTGATCCAGCCAGGCACTCCATATCACAATTTTTTAATCCATTTATCCATTCATGTGCCCTTATGTTGTTTCCACATCTTGGCTATTGTAAATAATGCTGCAATGAACATGGATGTGAATATAACTTTTTCAGTTAGTGTTTTCGTTTTCTTTGGATAAATGCCCAGAAGTGGAATTGCTGGATCAAATGTAGTCCTACTTTTTTTTTTTTTCTTTTTTTTTTAGGGAATCACCATACTATTTTCCATAGTGGCTACACCAATTTACATTCACACCAAGAGAGTACAAGGGTTCCATTTTCTCCACAGTCTTGCCAACACTTATTATTAATCTTTTTGATAATAGCCATTCTAACAAGTGTGAGATGATATCTCACTCTGGTGTTAATTTCCATTTCCCTGATGATTAATAATGATGAGCAGTGTTTCTTTTTTTTTTTTTTTTTAAGATTTTATTTATTTATTTGACAGACAGAGATCACAAGCAGGTAGAGAGGCAGGCAGAGAGGGGAGAGGGGGAAGCAGGCTTATTGCCGAGCAGAGCCCCAATGCAGGGCTCAATGCCAGGACCTGGGATCATGACCTGAGCCGAAGGCAGAGGCTTTAACCCACTGAGCCACCCAGGTGCCCTGATGAGCAGTGTTTCATGTACCTTTTGACCATTTGTATGTCTTCTTTGGAAAAATATCTAATCACACTCACTGCCCATATTTTAATCAAATTGTGGTTTGTTTTGTTTTTGTTTTTGCTATTGAGTTGTATGAGTTCTTTATATATTTTTGGATATTAATCTCTTATCAATATAGGATTTACACATAATGTCTTCCATTCAGTAGGTTGCCTTTTCATGTTGTTGATGATATTTTATGCTTTGCAGAAGCTTTTTAGTTTCATGTAAAGCTACTTGTTGAATTTTGCTTTTGTTGCCTTTGCTTTTGGTGTCAAATAAAAAAAAAATAATAATAATAATTGCCAAGACCGATGTCAAGGAAATTACCACCTATGTTTTCTCCTGGGAATTTTATGGTTTCAGATCTTACATTAAAGTCTTTAATCCATTTTCAATAAATTTTTATGTACTGTGTAAACAAGTGATCCAGTTTCATTCTTTTGCATGTTGCTGTCCTGTTTCCCCAATACCATTTCTTGAAGAGACTGTCCTTTCTACATCCTCTATTCTTGGCTCTTTTGTTGTAAATTAAAAAACTATATATAGATATACTATTTATTTCTAGACTCTCCATTCTGTTCCATAGACCCATATAACTGCTTTTATGCCAATACCATACAGTGTTGATTACTATAGTTTTGTAATATAGTTTGAAATTGGGCAGCATGGTGCCTTCAGGTCTGTTCTTTGTTAAGACTGATTTGGCTATTTTAGTTATTTTGTGGTTCCATACAAATTTTAGAATTGTTTGTTTCAGTTCTAGTAAAAAAAAAAAATGTCACTGGAATTTTCATAAAGATTGCATTGAGTCTGTATATTCCTTTGGGTACTATGGACATTTTAACAATATTAATTCTTTCCTTTTTTTTTAAAGAATACATTAGTTTAGTTTATTGTTTTGACAAGTAGAACTTAAAATATTTGTTAAATTCTTTTTACTCAAATGATAAGTTTAAAATGTTATAACCAAAACAAAGAAAGAAGTAAATAAATTGTCCATAAGTCTATGATACAAGATACTAATAACAGTTTGATGTATTTTTTTTATTTTTATTCTTTTTTTAAGATTTTATTTTTTTTTCCTATCAACAGTTTATTTCAATTATGTTTAAATCCACAGGTTTAAAATACAAGGTAGATGGACATTCAAGAGTATATCTAACCACCTGTAATATTAATTCTTTCAATCCATGAGCATAGAATATCTTTCCATTTATTTGCATCTTCTTCAATTTATCAGTGTCTTATAGTTTTCAGTGGTCTTTTGCCTCTTTGATTAAATTTATTCCTAGGTATTTTATTATTTCTGATGCAGTTATAAATCAGATTATTTTCTTAATTTCTGTTTCTGATAGTTTAGTGTATAGAAATGTGGCCAATTTCTGTACGTTTTTTATCCTGCATCTTTACTGAATTCACTTATTAATTACAACAATTTTTTATGGTATCTTTAGGGTTTTCTATATATAATATCATGTCATCTGCAAATAGTTTTACTTCTTCTTTTCCAGTTTGGATGCCTTTTATTTCTTTCACTAACGTAAGTGCTATGGGTAGGATTTCCAATTCTATGTTGAATAAAATTGGTAAGAGTAGCATCCTTGTCTTGTTCCTGAACTTAGAGTATGATGTTAGCTATGGGCTTCTCATATATGGTCCTCATTTTATTGAGCTACATTCACTCTATACCCACGTTTTTGTCATAAATGGATATTGAATTTTGTCAAATGTTTTTCTGCCTCTATTGAGATGATCATATTATTTCATCCTTCATTTGTTAATGTGGTATATCACGTTGATTGGTATATCATGTTGAACCATCCTTGCATCACTGGAATAATTCCCATTTGATCATGATGTATGATCCACTTAATGTATTGTTGCATTTGGTTTGCTAATATTTTGTTGAGGATTTTTTCATCTATATTCATCAGAAATATTGACTTTTAGGGTGCCTGGGTGGCTCAGTGGATTAAAGCCTCTGCCTTTGGCTCAGGTCAGGATAAATTTTTTATCCTTTATTTTATTTAAAAAAAAATAAATTTTTTAAAAAATCTTAAAAAAAAAAAAAAGAAATATTGACTTGTAATTTTTCTTTCTTGTGGCGTCCTTGCCTGGTTTTGGTTTCAGGGTAATGTTGGCCTTGTAAAATGAGTTTGTAAGTGTTCCCTCCTCTTATTTTTCAGTACAGTTTGAGAAAGATTTATGTTAATTCTTTGAAAGTTTGGTATAATTCACTAGTGAAGCCATCTAGTCCAGGACTTTTTTTGTTTGTAGGGAGTTTTTAAATTGCTGATTCAATCTCCTTACTAGTATTTGGTATGTCCACATTTTCTTTTTTTTTTTTTAAGATTTTATTTATTTATTTGACAGACAGAGATCACAGGTAGGCAGAGAGGCAGGCAGAGAGAGAGGAAGGGAAGCAGGCTCCCCGCCTAGCAGAGAGCCCAATGCGGGGCTCGATCCCAGGACCCTGGGATCATGACCCGAGCCAAAGGCAGAGGCTTTAACCCACTGAGCCACCTAGGCGCCTCATGTCCACATTTTCTAATTCTTCTTAGTTTAGTCTTGGAAGATTTTAACTTTCTAGAAATTCATCCATTTCTTCTAGGTTGTCCAATTTGTTGGCATACATTTTTCATAGTACTCTCTTAAGATTCTTAGTATTTCTGTGGTATCAATTGTAACCTCTCCTTTTGCATTTCTGATTTTATGTATTTGGGCCCTCTCTTTTTTTCCTGGAGAGTCTAGCTAAGGGTTTGTCATTTATTGCTTATTTTTTCAAAGAACCAACTCTTGGCTTCATTGATCTTTTTTATTTTTTTTCCTCTGATCTTTGTTATTTCCTTTCTTCTACCATCTTTGTGCTTCATTTATTATTCTTTTTCTAGTTCCTTGAGGTGTAAAGTTGGGTTATTTATTTGATATTTTTCTTATTTTTTGAGGTAGACATTTATCACTGTGAAATTGCCCCTCAGGACTACTTTTGGTTCATCCTACACATTTTGGGATGTTGAATTTCCATTTTCTTTTGTCTCAAGGAATCTTTCTGATTTTGCTTTTGATTTCTTTACTCATGCACTGGTTTTCAGTAGCATGTTGTTTAACAACACAAATGTTAAGCACATTTGTGAATTTTCCAGTTTGCTTCTTATAACTGATTTCCTAGTTTCAAACCATTGTGGTCAGAAAAGATACTTCATATAATTTTAATCTTCTTAAATTTGTCAGACTGTTTCATGGCCTAACATATGATCTGTCATGGACAATGTTCCATGTGCACTTGAGAAGATTGTGTGTTCTGTTGCTTTTGGATAGAATATTCTGTATGTATCTGTTAAGCCCTTCTGGTTTAATCTGTCATTTAAAACCAATGTTTCCATATTGATTTTCTGTGTGGATGATCTATCCATTGATGTAGGTGGGATATTAAATTCTCCTGCTATTATTGTATTGCTGTCTGTCTGTTAAGATTTGTTTTATATATTTAGGTGCTCCTATGTTGGGTATGTAGGTATTTAAAATTGTTACATCTTTTTGTTGGATTGATCCCTTTATCATTGTGTAATGTACTTATTTGCTGCCTTTGTTTTAAAGTCTATTTTGTCTGATATAAGTTTGGCTACCCCACCTTTCTTTTGATTTTCATTGTATGGAATATAATTTTCCATCCATTCATTTTCAGTCTGTGTGTGCCCTTAGATCTGAAGTGAGTCTCTTATAGGCATCATACAGATGAGTTTTGTTTTTTATCCATTCAGCCACTCCATGTCTTTTGATTAGAGAATTTAGTCCATTTACATTTAAAGTACTCTTTGAAAGGTGGGTACTTTTGCCATTTTGTTGTTTTCTGGCTGTTTTGGAGTTTCTCTCTTCTTCTCTTGCTCTCTTCCTTTGTGGTTTGATTATTTTATTTAATGTTATGCCTAGATTCCTTTCTTATTGTCTTTTGTGTGTCTACTGTAGGTTTTTCCTTGGTGGTTAACATGAGGTTTACATAAAACAACTTAGATCCATAACAGTATATAGATCTTCCTCAAATTATGGTAGGATTGCATATCAGCAAACCCAATATTAAGTTGAAAATATAATTAATTGATAATGCATTTCATATACCTAACCTACCAAATATCATAGCTTAGCTTAGCCTACCTTAAACATGTTCAGAACATTTCCATTAGCCTAAAGTTAGGCAAAATCATATAAAAGAGCCAACTTTATAATAAAATGTTAAATCTCCCATGTAATTGATTGAACACTGAACTGAAAGTGAAAAATTAGCATTGTTGTGTGGGTACAGAATGGTTGTTAAGTATCAGTTGTTAACCCTCATGATCATGTGACTGATTGGGAACTGCATCTTGATGTCCAGCATCATGAGAGAAGATCCTGCTGCTTATCACTAGCCCCAGATGCATCCTATATATTTCAAGCGCTGAAAGAAAAATGTTTCCAGTGAAAAATACATTATTCAGGAAAGTTATTATTCAGAGTTGAAGGAGGCATAAAGAGTTTTCCAGACAAGCAAAAGCTAAGGGAGTTCATCACCACTAAATCAGACAAGAAATGTTAAGGACCTTCTTTAACCTGAAGTAGAGGGGGCTGCAAATTAGTAACAAGAAAACATACAAAAGTATGAATTTCACTGGTAAAGGTGAATACATAGGAAAGGTAGTGGACTAAATGCTTATAAAGCTAATTAAAGATTAAAATAAAAGACAAAAGTAGCAATAACCATAGCTAAAATAATTAAGGGATATACAAGATAAAAAGATATGGGTAATAAAAATGTAGGGCTTTTGGATGCCACTCCCTTTTGGCCTGTAAAGCTATAGCTAAAAATCCTGGTGATAGTCTTATGGGGTTTTCCTTGTTTGTAACAAGGTGTTTTTCTCTTACTGCTTTTAAGAATCTCCCCTTGTCTTTAACTTTGACATTTTAATTATGTATCTTGGTGCAAGTCTTTTTGGTTTCATCCTTTTTGGAACTCTATAGGCTTTCTGGATCTTGATATCTGTTTCCTTACCCAGGTTAGAAAAATTTTCAGCCATTAGTTCTTCAAATGTTTTCTGCTTCTTTCTCTCTCTCTTCTCCTGGGACCCCTATAATGTGAATATTAGTCTCCTTGATATTGTCCCATAGGGCCTTAAGTTACCTTCACTATTTTTCCACTTTTGGTTTTTTGTTACACCATTTGTTTTTCCACCATCTTTGAGTTCACTGATCCTTTCTTCTGATTCATCTAGTCTGCTGTTGAATCCCTCAACTGTATTTTTTAGTTCAGTTATATTTTCAGTTCTGTAACTTCTGTTTGGAACTTTCAAAATTTCAGTCTCTTTGTTGAAGTTCTCACTGTGTTCCTATGTTCTTCTCTTGCATTCAGTGAACATCTTTATAACCATGACTTTTAAATTCTTATCAGGTAAATCAATTCTCTCCATTTCATTAATGTTTTCTGAGGTTTATCTTGTTCTTTCTTTTGGAACATTTTTTGTTTGTTTGTTTATTCATTTTGTTTGACTGTGTTGGTTTCTATGCACTAGATGAAACAGTCATTTCTCCTGGTCTTGAAGGATCCACCTTGTATAGAAGATGAAACATTGTTCAGTCCTGCCCTAACTCTTGGTTGTCTCTCAAACTTTTGTGACTTTCCAAGCAGACTATTCTGTTTTTAATAGCTCCCAGTAACTGAGGGGGTGCCAAGACTAGTCAGTGTCCCAAAGGGGAGCACCTCACTGAGCACCAGGATTCAGGCTGATTAGAAGATAGACTCCTCAGGCAACAGCGTTTAAAGAATGTTAATATATGCAGGCCTGTGGAATCCCAGCCATAAGCCCCACTGGCCCCTAGAACCAGGAAATCTGAAGGTGTCCCCTGGTCAGCAGTTGCAAAAATCAGGGCTCTAAACAAGTGTGCAAGCCTCTTTCTGGGACATATGGGTGAGCTGTAGTAAGAGAGTGGGGAATTACAAAGATGACATCCTCTGCCCTATGTGCCCTGAGAATAACTCCAAAGCCTCTAGACATGTGCCAAACCTGCAGTCTGCCCAAAGCTCCGGGACTGGCAAGTCGTCTTCCTGCACAGAAAGCGGGGTGGGTGGTTCAGCCTGCTGTCTGTGCAGTGTCCTGCAGATGGGAGTCTGCCAAGAACTGTCCCTCTGGTGGCTACGGTCCCAGGGGAACCCGGAGTGCAAACCCCTGCCCATCAGAGCTAGGCAAACAAGGGATACCCCCTGAGCAGCAGTCATAAAAACCAGGGCACTCGTAATAAAAATTGGGGTACCAGACACATATAGAAGCTCCCATCCAAGCGAGGCTGGAGTACGGCAGAGGGAGAGGTAGAGGGCGAAGATATTGCTCACAACTCTGAGGTCTCTGGAAAGGTTTCTATTCAGCCCTTAGATGTGTTCATTTGAAGCCTGCCCCTCACACTGCAGCTGTGATAAGCTAATTGGCCTCTTTTACAGAAAGATTGAACTCCTGGGTCTGTTACCTCTTGCTTTGGGTGTGGTAACTGCTTAAGGACTATTGGTTGTTGACTGTCCAGAAGGACCTGAAGCAAGTATAAGCTCCACTGGGCACCAGAGCCAGGCAACGGAGATGTGTCCCTGGCAGCAGCCACAAAAATCAGGGCACCAGGCAAGCATATTAACTGCTTTCTGGAAGATACCAGCAGGCTAGAATGAAGCAGAGGGAGAGGGCAAGGTTTGAGGCCATTGGCCTCTGTTCCCTGAGGGCACTTCCATAAGCTCCTGCAAGTATGCAAACCAGAAGCTTGCCCCTCGGGCCACAGCTCATGGACAAAGAAAGAGACCTCTGGGTTAGAAGGAAGAGCAGGCAGGGTGGGGAAATTGTTTGGCCTGCCGTCTGTGCAGTGTGCTGGGGACAGCCGCCTGCCAGCAAGATCGCTCCAATTGTTACAGCCCAGGGGGACCCAAGAATGCAAGCCCCCAGGGGCCTCTAGGACCAGGCCCTCAAGGGCCATCCTCCGGTTGGTAGCCACAAACACTGAGCTACCAAGTGGAAAACCGGAGCACCCGATCTGCTTAGGGAGATGCTGGCTCTCTGTAATACAGCAGAGGGAGAGTGTGGAGATGGTGCTCACTGGCTGGAGCAAAGCATGGGGGAGGGCAAAGATGGTACCTGCTGGAGAAAAAGAAAAGAAAAAAGGAAAAAAATGAAAGGAAAAACAAAAAAAATTTTTCAAAGGCAAAGAAAGAGGGGGGAAAGTGATGGCGCTTGCCAGCTTTAGCAAGCGATCATGCAAAATGGCACCCACTGGCTGGAGCATAAAGATGGCACCTGTGGGAAAGAGAAAAACAAATGGCGACTGCTGGCTTTAGCAAGGCAGAGGGAGTGCAACAAGATGGCACCCACCAGGTTCCAATCTTGAAGAATATCTCAGCAGGCTCCTCCCCACACCATCAATGCTTTAAAATTAGTAGATGTGGGGGCACCTGCGTGGCTCAGCTGGTTAAGCCTCCAACTCTTGATTTCAACTTAGGTCATGATCTCAGGATCATCATATTTAGCCCTACTTTGGACTCCGCACTCAGCTGGGGGTCTGCTTCTCTTTCTCCCCCTCTTTTTGCCCCTCCCCCCATGCTCTCTTACCAATAAATAAATAAAACTTTAAAATATATATAAAATAAATAAATAAATAATAAAACTTAAAAAAATAAAATTAGGAAATGTGTCCCATTCACATAAGTTCTGGGAGCTTTTCAAAGGGCTGCTTCTGCATTGGGCCCTAGAGTGAGTGAGTCTGTGCAAGGGCCGTTTAAGAGCTGTTTCACAGTTCACCCTGACCCTGCAGGTCTGGTGAAGATGAGCCCCATTAGTGTTCAAAGCTAAATGTTTGGGGCTTATCTCTCAGAGGCCAGTCTTAAAAGATGGGATGCATCTTTTAAGTGTGGTACAAACCCTTCAATCCTCTGGGAGAAGCTCAGGGTTGAGTTCCCTCCTGATTGTGGGTCACTGTACCAGCGGTGAGGTTTATGGTGAAACTGTAGCTCAGCCCTTCCTACCCACTTCGATATGGTTTCCCTCTTCTTTGCCCCATGTGAAGGGCTTGCTCCCCCAGTTTTTAGATTTCTTTTCAGAGGAAATTTTTCTACATGTAGCTGTAGATTCCTTGTGTCTGGGAGGTGGTGACATCAGGATCTTCCCATGTTGCTATCTTCAACTGGAAACTCTTTTAAACTTTCAACTATTTCTCCCTCTGTGGAGCTTTGACTGACTTTTCTACTAATCAACATTACTCCACATTGTCAACAGTTGGACACTGAATCTCGGAAAACATTGAGCTTGAGATTAAAAAGGTCAGGGAAGGAAGGTTAGTACAACATGCTAACCGAACATATCTGAACAGGACAGGGTCAAGTTCATACTCAAAACCACAAGAGTGCTATGAAGTACAATGATTTCATACTTGTGTTATGATGTCATTTTGTTGTAACATTAAAGCCAAGAGTCCTACCCACCCAAGGGCAATACCAGTTTCCCAGAAGCCTCGTTTCTCAGAGCCAAAGCTCCAAATGGTGCCAAAGCAACCCATGCTGATACTTAGTCTCATGTTATTTCTCAATTTTATGCTTAATTTGCTCCTTTTGGTTTTATGTATTTTGACACAGCCAAGTGTATGTGGGGATTTCCCCATAGTCCTTTAAATGCTATAAAACTTTAATATAGGGAGATAAAAACAATAATAAGCCATGCCTCCAAGCCCTCACATTTAGTTCTTCATTTGAGTTAGACACTAACCAGTTTTAGGCACTGATTTAGACTTTCAGGTACTTGCACCACTTTAAATCCCCTTGCGTGTTTTCTTACTCTTTTCCCCCCACCCAAATGAAAATAATGTTCTGCCCATAAGCTGGGCATGCAACACCCATTGAGTGAGCAAAATGGCATCTTTACAGTTCTTAAGTTATTATCATAATGGCCTATGTCGTTCACAAGCCAATGCAATTTAATATGGTTTTAATATGGCTCAGAATAAAGCCAAGATGGATGCCCAATTCCCAGTTTTAGGCATGCAACGCTGAAATGTCTTTTTGGAAAAAATGAAATAATGCTCCTGGAAGTCTGTTGAGTTAGTCTGTTTTCAGCATAATTGCCTTCCTTCAGCTTCCTAATACCCTTAAAACCTCTGAGAGTCTTTAAATGTACAAAGTTCAACAAAAATACCTTCAAAGTAGATTAGTTCTAATTATGTCTAATATTTGTTTGCTGCTTTATTGAATAAACTACATTTGTTTAAAAAAGAAAAGAAATTCACTTAACTGCACGTCAGTCACCCAAATTTTAAGTGTACAAATGAAATGGAAAACATTTATTACACAAATTTAATTACAATTCTAAGAAATAAACATGCAAATTAGATAGAGTTCAATTTGCAGATGCTAATACTCATCCTTGATCTTATTCCTTTCCTCCCTGATTTTCAGTCTGTGCCTATCCTTGATTCCTAGGGAGCCAGGCAGCAAGAGGTTTGGTTTTTCACAGTCGGAGGATCACTGTTTTAAAGAAGTGTTATATTTAGCACATCTGGCATAGAAGCAGTAAACAAACATTATAGTCTTTGTAACACTTTTGTGCAGGTGCCTTCCCCCCGATTTTATTAGGTCTATCCCTTCCAATCCTCTGTGTTCATTACACCTGAAATGACCCATCTCGAATATGGAGGAGTCCCTAGACAGAAGTTATGAATTAATGTTTCAAAAAACAAACTCCAATTGAGCCTAATATAGGGTAAAATTACTATTTGCAAAATAACGTGATTCCGGAGTTAAAATTACATTCCCTTGACCAAGGACAACCTCCTTTATTACTTTTTTATTTCCTGGAGGTTTTCCCTGGAGGCTCCCCACCCAGAAGGAGTTGCCAATTCAAGCTGCAGTAGGACCAATGTTGCTTTTTTATACATATGCAGCTCCGGAGGGGAACGGGCGGGGGCGGGCGGCAAGAGGAGAATAACTGCTTGGTCCTGCAAAGACATCTGTTTCTCATCTCCGTTTGCTGTGGCAAAGGAGAAGAAAGTCTTTTGCAAAGGGTGGGAAAGGCACAGATTTTTCTTTGCTTTCTTTCTTTCCTTTTTTTTTCCCCAATCACACGCACACACAACAACAACAACAACAACAGAACTAAACCAAATAAAAAGAGAAGACATCTCAGAAGGTTGCAGAGTGAATACGTTATCCGGCTGGAGCCGAGCCCCCAGGGCTAGGGCGGGAGCCGGGGAGCGCGTGGGGTCTGGGCTGCGGGCTGGAGCTGGGCCCGTGTGTCCCCGGGCACCGGGAGGGGAGGGGAAGAGGGGAGGAGAGGGAGGAGGGAGGGCGGGAAGGAGGGAAGGCGGCAGGGGGCGGGCTGGGGTGGGGGTGAGGGGAAGGCGCCCCGTGTGCTGCCTGAGGAGCGGCGGCGGCGGCGGGAGCAGAGGGAGGGCGGGAGAGCGGGCGCGCTTGTCATGTTCCCTCTCTCACCCTGGGGGCATCCTGCAGAACCTCTCCTCGGAAATCCACGGGGAAATGGCAAACAGGATTGACGGGTTTCACACGCTCTTCGCTAGACAGAGCCGCTCATTACCATAACCGTCTGCAGCGACGGCGGCGCGGCGCCCCAGTCGCGGCGGCGGGACCTGCCGGGACCCTCGCCCGCCGCGCACCAGCGTCCACCGCCGACCGGGCCGCCGGGCCGGGCTCCGCGCGACTGTGCACCGGCGGCCGGGCTGGCGCCGAGCCCAGAGCGGACCAGCGGCAGCGCGAGCGCTCGGGCCGCCGCCTCCCGGCTGACCCCGCGGTAAGAGCCGGGCCCGGCGCGGGCGGCGAGGCCAGAGCGGGTGGAGGGCGAGGGCCGGTCCCCGCGGGCGTTTGCGCGCGCCCACCCGCGCTCCCGCGGCCTCCCGCGCGCCCTCCCCGCCCCGGGGCCGCCGAGTGGACGCGCACCGGCCGGGGCGGGGTCCGGGCGGCGCGGGGGCCAGGGGCGCGGAGGCGCCGCGGGGCCTTTACCGGGGCGGGAACGGCGGCCGCCTGCGCGCACCGAGCCGACTCCGGGGGCGGGTAGGGATGGCAGCCCCGGCGAGACGCCAGGGTCCTCGGCGGCCGCCCCCTCCCTTCCCCTGGGGGCCGGGGGTCAGTAGGAGGGATGCTCCGGGGTCCGGTCACCGGCGCGGGGCAGGTGGAGAGGGAGGGATTGTGGATGTCAGGAGCGCGCGTCTGCGAGAAAAAGGAATAGCTGCAGGAGCTGACACCTTCTGTCCTCCGCCACCTCCGCCCCCGCACTCTCCTCCCCGGCAGCCTAGCCGAGCCGCGCTGCGGGCGGCGGCGGCTCCTCTGTCCTCAGCTCACCTCCCCGGCGGGCTCGGCTGCTGCCCGCCTGGTCCACGCCTCCGCCTCTCTCCTCCCTTCCTCCCCTCCCGCCTCCTGGGCCCTAACAACTTTCCTGATTGCCCGGCTGGGGCCGCGGGGTTATCAGGGGGAGGCGGCCGCCTGGGGCCAGGGTGTCGCGCACAAGGAGGTCGCCTGCGGGAGGTGCGGCCGCTGCCCCCCGCCGCCCGGGTCCCACGGCCGCGCAGGGCGCTCCCGCAGCCGCCGGCTCCGAGTGGGCTTGGCCGGCGAGGGAGGGCGGGCAGGGCAGGCATCTGCTGCGGGCTGGAGCGCGGGGCCCGGGCCAGCCTCGCCAGAGCCCTGCCAGCCGCCGTGAGTCATTTCCTTGGAATCCTACCTTTGGTGTTTATTTCCCTTAGAAGGAAACTTGTTGGGAAAAAAAAAAAACGAAGAAGAAAAGAAAGAAACAGTAATAATAGCTCTTATTCTGAAGGAGAGGCGCACGGCTCCGGCACCGTAGAAAGACAACTTGCCTTTGTTCCTAGACACTTGGGGTGTTGTTTACTTTCTCCTGCGGCCGGCGGCCGGCAGGGCTCCGCTCGCTATCCTGGAAGGGGCTCAGGGGCCATGGCACCGACCTCTGGGGGTGTGTCAGTGCCCGAGCCCGGACCCCATGCCTTCAGGGGGTCGGTTCTTCAAACCTCACGACCCCTGTCTTGGGCCTGGGATGCGGAGATCTGGCGCTAAAGCTCGGACACCCGGACGCCCCGTCTTCTCTTTCAGGCCCAGCACCCGCCTTTCTAGCCCCAGGACCTGACCTAAAGCTCCGGGCTTCTGGAAGCTACAGCTGAGAAATGCACTTTCCAGGGTAGACAGGTGTACTGCAGGGACTGACAGAAAAGCGACATATGTCTATTTAGAAGGGTTGAAGGGTTTCCTTCCACCAGTTTAGCCCCTTCCATCACCAGCAGCGGCAGCAGCTGGAAGAGCTGTTGGGATCTTGTTAAGCACAACTTCGAGGTCAGGCGCTTGATTCCACCTGGGCAGCACCAAAGGTGCATTGAAAACATGAGCCCTTTACTTCTCTGCGTTTCACTGTGGGAATCCGATCTCTAACTGCTATAATGCTCTTAATGTTCTCTAATTTCCAGTGAGAGATGGGGGGAGGGGTGGGCAAAGAATGACCAGGAACCCGTTAGATTCAAGGGGCCGCTGACTCTTAGGTAGTCTGATACTGTGTGCCAGCCACTCGTATTAGCATTAGAATGGCTTTCAGGAAAGAACAAGCCTAACTCATCTGGAAAAACCAAATTGTGTAGCAACACCTGGTAACTTTACGATGAACGTTTGCCGGAAAAGTATGACATTTTAGCCCTCAGCCTTCTGGGAATGCTTGAGGTGTCATTCCATTTCATCCAGTTGGGTGACAAAACAGATATGCAGGAGGAGCCTGGGAATAAGAGGTTAGGAGTTTTTTATTTTTAAATTTTTAAACCCATATATAGCAGACACACTTTAACCGCCTACTTTTGAAACCACTCACTTCTGATGTTTAAAAAAAACAACAACACAAATTTTACCATAAATGTACATTTTTGTGGTTATATCTAATATTAACAGCATATGAATTTGTGGATTTAAACTTCTGAACTCAGAATCATAGTGTAAGTCTTATCCTGTAGAGAATAATGACAGTTTGGATCTGTACATATAATACAAATAAAGAGTGCATAGCACCACCCAGTCCTAATGTTTCATGAATATAGAACTTGCCTTCTTAATTTCTTAACATCCCTTCATAAATTCTAAATAGACTAGAAAGAATTCACTGCAAAATCTCTTGTCTGCTCCCAAATAATCCAAAGTCATTCATACTTTATTCAGACTTAGAAATACCATTTGTGGCACTCAGCTTCTCCAGCTTAGGATTTTGTGTGTAAAAGTTTCCAGTTCAAAAAAAGAAAAACTTAAGAGAAAGCAGATATCATAATGGAAAGAAAAAGCCAAGATAAAAGGCCTAAGCTGTGTTTCAAGTTCAGATGCATCCTGATAGGATTTCATATGGTGGAATCAACACTAACAAACAGAAACACCGAAATCCTTAACCCAAACAGCCACAAGGATCAGTCATTAAAATGGAAACAAACTCTTAGGAACATAAAATAGCGCAGGACAATATAATGTCCTATTAAACAAAGGTAATTGCTTTAGGGGGCCAACAAATGCTTCATGTTCTTAAGGGGCATGGATTTGTCAACCTTCTCTGGTTTTATGCTATAAAAGTTCAATATGGGAGCACCTGGGTGGCTCAGTTGGTTGGGCATCTGCCTTGGGCTCAGGATCCAGTCCCACATCAATATCCTTGCTCAGCGGGGAGTCTGCTTCCCCCCCCCCCCACTGCTCATGCCTTCTCTCTCTCTCTCAAATAAATCTTTAAAAAAAAAAAAAAGTTCAATATAGGCAAAAAGCTTGGGTCTTATTCTCAGAATCCAGCACAAAAGTGAGTGTGAATTTCAAGCTGGAAAATACTGTTGCAGTCAGTGAGAGAGGGCTACTGAGAGATAGCTATAATTCATATGCTCCTGGCAGTAGCACTTACTGGTACAAGTGCCTTTTATAATAGGTTAAGAAATTAGACCATTTATGAGAGTCTCCCAGGGAATAAATTATCATGAGGTTTGATACCTTGTTTGGATGCCGAGTTTGAGGGGTGATAGACAGAATGGCTTGATTTATCAAATCAATGTAGTGTAAATTTTTTGATGAGTCAAGAACAAAATAAATGGCATGTCCCACCATTTCCTTCTAGAGAATAATCAAACCTCTCTCTCTTTTTTTCCTTGTAATAAGATTTTACTTACAGCAAGTCCTTGGCTGCTCCCTCTTTGGAGGGCATTTTAGAAGAGAAAGGGTATGTGGTTTAGCCTCCCAAATCGCTGGGTCCTCATTCCAGCCCCTGACACCTACACTTCCCCTACTTTGTCCTTCAGTGAGGTTGGGACAGAATTTAGGATCTCAACGAGAAGCCTGGGTAGAGTGGAGTCGTTGCTGCCAAGAGCTGCTGTTAGCCATAAAGACCTCGTCACTTCTGTGAAGCTATTTCGCCTTCCCCTGGTGGTTTTCCTTCCTTTCCCTGGAAGTGGACCCTCATTAGAACACGTAGGTAATCCTTGCCTCCTGCTGGACAGCAGGGGACTGACCCTTTTCCAAAAATGTTAGGAGCTGTGTCATTTGGAGAAGAAAGCATGAATACACCCTTAGTGTATATTTGAAAGATAATCTATCTTCAGAAAACAAGCCTGACATCAGTCTTTGTGACAGTTCTTTAAATGGCAGAGTAGGATAGGAGAGGTTTCCGTCTTGGAAAAGAACTCGCAGTTAATAAGGCGCTGAGGCTTCTCTGCCATCACCACTGATCTCTGGCCCATCGGTCTTTTTGCTGGAGTATCAAACTCTTTCCCCTTGAACTCACCCTTGACCCTGCCTTGAATCTTAGTTGGGGCCAAGTGAAGCCCCAGAGCCCCGCTGGAAGCGGCCCACAGCACCGGAGCCCAGCAGGAGCCCAGCAGGCATCTGGGAGCAAAGAGGCTCCCAGGCTCCCCGCAGGCCCCTGGGGAAAGGGGCGTGAACCGGAGAGGAGGGCCGAGGCATGGTGAACCTTGGAAAGTTGCTGCCTTGTGTCTGGGCCTTGCGGAGGAAAAGAGTTGCCGGCTGCCCCTGGCCCTGAAGCCCTGGCTCCTGTTTAATATTCTGCCTGCTCCGTTGATGTTGTGCTTGGCTCCTGTGGGGCTGCAACTCCCGGCTTGAAACTGGAGCCAATTTTCTGTCTTCATCTTACAGTGTTTTGACTGGAGGCAGATCCAGTTCAGGCCAATCAGGGCTGGTGGAAACAACTACCAAGTGTGTCTCTGTCTGCTTCATTTTGGGAGAAGAAAGTGGAGGGAGCCCCAGACTGGTGTAGAGGATCTGGCCCTGTGGAAAGCAGAGGAGGGGGCAGCCGCCCAGCCCCAAAGGACCCAGAGCCTCAGTAGGGATGACGGTGATTTTGGCCTCTACACCCTTTTTGACTGATTAGCGGATTTCATCAAAGGAGACTCTCGGGATTGACTAGAAAATTGATTTTGCCTTATTAATAGAAAGGAGGTACAAGAATTTGGGACTTGCCTCTTAGCGGTACATTTTCTGCCGGAAGGTCAGGGGGAAAATGTGTTCAGGAGGCAAAGCAGCTGTCTCAAATGGGGCTGAGGGGAATCTGAGAACAATAAGAAATGGGATTTTAAAGATCCGCCCATGAAATGCAGATTGCCGAACACAGAGGCTGAGCTAATAGCAGCGAGAGAGTTTTCTGAGGTTTTCTTTGAAAAAATAATAAAATGTTTTCAGGGTGAAGGGGAGGACTGAGAAGCAGAAGTTTCCCAAAGCAAAGGAATGAACATGCCAAGGCCATCCCCTGGCTTACTCTTGATTAGGGCTATTTTTTTCTTTCTTTCTTTTTTCTTTAGATCTGAGGCGGTCAGAGATGACTCTGGTTCTGTCCATGAATAGATTCTGCGAGCCCATTGTCTCGGAAGGAGCTGCTGAAATTGCTGGGTACCAGACACTATGGGAAGCTGACAGCTACGGAGGCCCGAGCCCCCCTGGGCCAGCACAGGCTCCTCTGCAGGGAGACCGGGGAGCTGGTCCCCCACTGGCAGGTACTGCCCTTGACCTCCCCCCACCAACCCTGCCCTCTGCAGCCAGACTAGGGAGGGGACTGGTGTCTCCTGTCTCCGGCGCCCTTCTGAGCCCAGAGAGAGCTGCTAGTCCAGGACTTCCAGGCTGTCTGTGACCCTCTCTTAACTGAGCCCAGGGCTCCGGGAGAGGATCAGAGGTAATTCTGAAATTGCATTCAAATCTGCATCTACACGTGCTGCTGCTTCATGTGTAAGTCGTGCCACCTATTTTTTTTAAAGAACCAAACCAGATTTTGAGACCCTGAGTTTGGGTTTCGGTTTTTCACCCTGTGGAACTGCATGGTTCTCTTCAGAGGTACACAAGCCCTGGTGAGCTTTTGACAATGAAATCTTTATCCCCTGAGACGTAAAGGAATCTGCTCTTTGGGCCAGAAGCTATGTGTCTTCTCTTTTTACTAACCACACAGTTGGCTTTCGTATTCAGGGGGAAATTTTTTTAGATACAGGAGTATGTTCTTCCTAATTCTTTATTCTTATATTCTAAGATAAGTTCCTTGGATTTTTGTGTGGTGTGCTTTAAAAAAAAAAAACCAAAAAAACCCTAAAATGTAAACTAAGTACTCCTTGAAGTTCATTTGGGATTAAAAGCTCGGTTTGTTCAAAGTTAGACCCTCCTTTTATGCATGGCTGACATGTTACATTTTTGAGAGAGAAAAAAGGACTTTGATTAGCCCATATTTTAGTCTTAAGCTAAAATTTTAATTTCATATTTTGAAAGAAGAAATATTATAACTCCAATGTGCAGATAGTCGTTTGCTTCCTTACCTACAGCCAATAACATTTTAAAGTTATTTGGTTATTCGTGCTTACGGTTAAAGATGTGTATGTTTGAGCAGTGGTGCCCTATTATCGTGGATTTAATTAAGCAGTTTGAATAAATACTATCCTCCCCTTTATGAATTTTGCATAGAATTAAGATTCCGAGTATTTTGTAAATGCTGACATAGGTCATTTTCCTTTATGATTACCTAGAAATCCTTGCCTAGCCTGGGTCACAGAATTCTGTAGCAAATATTAAGACAAATGTTTATTTTTAATCACCACATGTACAGACAAATACGTAGCCAACTTATCTTCTATAAGGAAATTAAAGGAAAGTATTTTGTTTGGAGAACCTCTGGCAAACCGCATGTCATTTGTCGTATCTGATTTATTACCACAGGATCACATTACAGGGGAATTTCAAATCCTATAACAACATCCAAGATCACATACTTTAAGAGGAAGTATGTGGAAGAAGAGGATTTTCACCCACCACTCAGCAGCTGTAGCCATAAAGTATGTTTTTTTAATAGTCATTATTTTTATTAAGAATTTAAGATACTTAGTAACAGTTGCTTGATCCATTTCCAGAAATTAAATTGTTCCCACCCAAGCAATGAAAATGAGCCACTTCTCAGCAGAGCCGTATTAATCGTTGTCACTTTTTTGGGTCCTCTGTTATTTTCACAAGTAGTGGAAGAAAGAGCCAGCAGGAGCTCCTCTACCCAGAAATAACAAAATTATATAATCCAAGGAATATCTTTTTTACAAATGTCTTGATTGTTCTCAAGTTGCGTTAGTGGTTATGAGCCATCCATGTTTTCACATGTGTGCAGAAACGCACCATTCTTTCCTGACATCTCCCCTCTCTCCACACTCTAGGTCCCATGGCCAGAGCCCCTTCTGTGTGTGCCCACCTGGGAGCAGTTTCCCGGGGCGCCTCTTGACCCATTAGAGGTGGACTCACTATCGCTTGAGTGTGTGCTTGCAAGTAGAAACTCACACTTCATTGTATACTCATTACATAGGCTTAGTTTGTTAAAATACGTAATTCATTCCCTGGGAAAGATCACAGCTGACTCTTCTGCATGCATAAGAAGAAAATAATGGGATCCAGGAAGTGCCTGGAAATAAGGAACTGGCCACCTAAACTTTTCAAATACCAGTTCTTTTTCCTTATGGTTCTCTTCCTTTAAAAAAAAACTATCTACAGATGTAATCAAGGAGGGTATAACCCAGACCATAGTTTTCTGAGAAGTGGAGAGAATTTTTAATTTTTCAATTCATCTTCCTCTGTGTCTCCTCTTACCCCCTCTCCTCGCCGCCTCACAAGTATGTCCTTCAGGTGTTGCCTTGACCTTGCTCATAAAGACACCGGCATGGGTTGGTGCATGCTGAGCTTTTCTCTGACTGTATAGTTCCTGCCTTTGGTTAACCCAGGCAGGCTTTGTTTGCAGTTCCTCAGGTCATGCTACCAGGTGGCTTTTTTTTTTTTTTAATATGACCTGGAAAAGCTGGTCACCAGGACATAAGCAGTTTATTTCCTCTTTCATTTCTGTGTTATGGTTGTGACTGTTTCCCAGTGGCTGCTGGATTTTTACAAGTCATCACCCAGTGATAGTATCATAGTGCTCAGAAGTGAGTCTTCTCATTTCCTCCCTGCATCTCTCCTCCTGCCTGGTCCCAGAAGGAGGCTTGCTTTGGCCCTTCTACTGACTGATCGTTTCAGGGGCTGGGCCTCAATTATTGCTTTCCCTCAATCAAGTAAGGATAATTACAAGTGTGAAAGCCAGAGGGACAGCACTGAATGCAGCTCTTGTGCTCTTGGCCAGGGTTTGCAGTAGACTTATAACCTGCATTTTGACATCTTTCAAAAGACACTGACATATAATACATGAGTGTATGTGTGCACATGCATGGGTTTGTATACACACACAGAAAAGCCCAAGTATCCTAAGAGTACAGCTTGCTAGATTTCACAGCGGAAACATATCTATGTAACTAGCATCCAGATCAAAAAACATCATAACCAGCAACTGAGAACCCCTCCTCGCGCTCCTCGTTACTATGTCCCTTCCTTCCGGAGAAGCCGCTCCCCTGACTTCTAGTAGGGCAGATGAGTTGTGTGTTTTGGCATCTCCCTCGGCCATAGAAACATGAACAACCTCACCTGTCCCTGCTGAGGTCTGCAGGGGGACCGGATTCCCAGGTGCTTGACTGCACCTTTGAGGCGGGAAGCCAGGGAGGGTCATTAGCAACACCGGGACAGCATCCCTAAGTGAACCTGGGAGGAACAGGACCGCAGCATGCCCAGATCCAGAGAATGCCCAGAAAGAAATCTTCTGCAATGGCATGTTTACACAGGCCACGTCCTCTAAGTTTTCTCTTCCGTTTTTGGTTTTTAGACCATCTCAATTTTTGAGGAACGAGCCCACATCCTGTATATGTCATTAGAAAAGCTCAAGTTTATCGATGATCCTGAAGTGTACCTCCGAAGGTCCGTCCTTATCAACAACTTGATGAAACGGATCCATGGCGAGATTATCATGCAGAATAACTGGTGCTTTCCTGCCTGCTCTTTCAACGGCCCCTCTGCCCAAGAGTGGTTTCTGGCTCAAGACTGTCCTTACCGAAAACGACCACGGATGGCCAAAGAGGAGTGTGAAAAGTTTCACGCCTGCTGCTTTTACCAGGAATGTGGTGGTCACTACCTAAACCTGCCCCTTTCTGTCCATGCTAGTGTCGGAAGTGCCTCCACCACTGCCCCCTCTTCCTCCTCGTCTTCCTCTTCCCCTCCCCCTCTGCCTTTACCGAGTTGTTCCCACCAGGTGGATTTCAGTGTAGGCTGTGCATCTGCTTACAAGGGTGACGGTCAGGTACCAGCCAGCGAAATCTTTGTCACTAATGTCAGGTCACTGGGTGTTCAGGAAAAGGCCACATTAAGTGAGGAGAAGGCAAATAACAACACCAACAGGGATGGTGGCCCATTAAGCCATGAACCTGTGGGAAACGACCTTGCTTTTGAGTGCAAAGGCCAATTTTACGATTATTTTGAGACTGGATATAATGACAAAAACAATGTGAGTGAGTCTTGGAAAAAGTCCCTAAGGAAAAAGGAGCCTTCACCAAGTAACAAACCGTGCTGTGGCAAAGGGAGCAAACTATGAGCCATCTTTCCACTGAACCTCTGAAGCATGCACAGCATGACCAATTAGCTCTCATAAATTTTATTTTGAATGGATTTTATAGTTTTGTACAACTGATAAAATTATGCCATGAACACGCCGTGTCGTTTTAATGCCTGGAGAGCAGACTGCGTAAAACCTCTGTAGAGTAGGCATCAGCAAGCTACTTCTCAATGTGGTGATGTTACCAAGAACACAGTTGACTCAATGCTTAAAAGTATACCTTAGTTTTCTCACAGAAAAGGTCCAGTAGATTAGACTGGGGGACAGTGTGCCCTTGTGACCTTTCCATGACCCCCCAAGAAGCCTGTCACTAGCTAAGAAACGGCAACACGTTCGCCAATCAATTAGGTAGTTGTTTGGTCAGCAAACCAACATAACCAGCAAAGGAAGTCTGCTGCTTCTATGTGATACAGTATTTTCTTTCTGAATGAAAGACTGAAGACAGGGAGCTAGATGAAGTGGCTTCACTGTGCCGTTAAGGACTTGTCTTTAACAGTCTTGCATGACAGACGAAAATAGGATGTAACATAATGAAACACCTGTCTAGGGGCGGCAATCAACAATATGTGGAGAAGGGTGATCCCTGCGAGTTCCTGGCTTGCCTGCGATGCGTGATCAGGCAGTTAGAGAGGTGTTATACAGGGCGATTTTTGGTGCCTTACTTTATCTTAATTTTTGCCAATGTGAAAATTAAGGATAAATCAGAGTTATAGCAGGGATTTAACAAACAGGAAAAACTACACAGGGTGGATCAATATTGTTTGGAAACCGTTAACTTTGAAACTATTGTGTTTAACTTTTGATTCAACATCCCTATTCTTCCTTTGTTTTTTGATGCCCAATTGCTTTTGGATTTGGCATTTTTAGAAAGGGATGGGGGAAACAATAGAGCTGTTAGAAACCAGCACTAAGCTGCTTGAGCTTTTCTATGGCAACGGGTCTGTTGCTGGGGTTTGGGTTTTTTGGGTTTTGGGTTGTTTTGTTTTGTTTTGTTTCCTTGTCCAATGAAGTTCATGAACCGGTGGCATGCATTATACTTTAATCTGTTTTGCATCATTTCACTCGTTTAGATTATAAAAGCATGTGGTTTTTTATATATGACTTTTGCTGTTGATTAAGAAGCACAATGTTAATAAATGATGTGGTGATCAATAAGGTTTTATCTTAAAGAATGTAAAGACTTTAGTTTTTGGAAAGTTATTTTGGAGAAATGGGACTCAGTTGGCAATAGCTACCATGTATTTGGGCCACAGTTTTCTCAATGATTTCTTTAATTTGTACATTTGCAAGAGTGTTCAGAGTGCCCCTCTGACCGTCCATCCACCTACTCCAGCCAACTCCTCCTGCTAAACTGTATTCCAGTTTCCAAGATTGCTAATTGACTTGGGCCTCCTTAAACAGTACTTCACAGGAACCAAATGCCAAATGGAGGAAATAAGTAAGTCCTCCCAGTTTCTCCAAGATAAAGCTTTTTTATTATTGCTATTAATATTAAATATAGGTCTCATTCATACAGTGTATGAGTAGGATCATCATTTGGACAATGTCCACAAGGACCAATTTTTAAAACATGTTCTTGTGTTATGGCTAATAGTTTAGTAATGTTTTGTCCTTTATTTTCAATATTTGATAAACATTTGATGTTGAAAACTTAGATGATAGATGCTTGTATATGAATGTGTTGTAATAAAGTGAGGTTTTCTTGATATATATTTATTAAAATGATCAAAATGCATTAAGATTTCTTTATTTTAATGATCATCGGCAGTGTTTCTGTTTTCCGTTGCTCTTTCTCCTTTAAAAAACTCAAGATGTCTAGTGGGCAGTGGCCACACGGGAGTATTCAAAATGAAAGACTTCTTTTAAGAGGTCAGCCTGACAGGTGTTTTAGAATGGTCCTAGTTTGTGAGTTAGATTTCTGTGGATTAAGAGGCCAATGTTAATAAATGATGTGGTTGGTCATCAAGAATCTAAGATTTTTTTAAGAATCCAAAGATCTTTCATTTTTGCAAAGTTTCTGACCAAAAAAAAAAAAAAATAGTAACACAAATACTGAAGGAATCCTGGCTGATCGCTTTATGAAATGTCGAATTGTCAAAAAGATGACCCGTATGTCAGCAGTCGAAATAGCAATCGATTACTGCTGGTATTCCATACCACTCTGTTTTAAGGTTGCTCGTAGAGGCTAACATTTCATTTGATAAAGGGAGAAAGCTTGTTGGGAGCTTAATTGTCACACGTAACATTCTTACTATGAATGTAATAAATCCGAGAGATTTACATATGAAAGACATGATACCCCTTTTGCCCTTTAGAAGACCCCTCTCCCGCACGTTATCAGATAATGTTCCTCTTGACGGTCAAAGCTGTAAAGGGACGTGATTTTCCACAGCCCTCACCTGAGTTGCAGGCTCAGGCATCTACAACAGAGCCCACTGGAGCTTCTCTGCTGGACAATTAGGGGCCTTTGAATTCAGCAGCATTAAAATTTGTAACTTTTAGTCATCAAGCTTTTGTCCCTAAGACATTTCTAGCATACCAAAAGACATGCCTCCACCCCTTCCCTGAAAAACCCCTAAATACCCATCCAAATAAGAATGTTTCTTTGGTTCCTATGAGAGCATTAGGGCCTCTTAGGAGCCTGTATCACCACTTCTATTCAGAAGATACTCAGTTCAATCTTTCCAGGTGCCCAAGGCGTAGATAATAATTTACTAACTGGGTTCTAGAGTTCTGTCTCAGAGACTGGTAAAGCTAAGACACTCTGCACCCCGTACATACTCTTGTCTATCCACTGGAAGTAGCACCCTTTCTCAGGACTGGGCTCTGCTTTAAGGAGAACCTGATAGGGCAGATTCCAGACTTTTAAAAGTTAAATGAGGGGAAATCTTCACTTAAAATGGCCCAGCTTCCCCCAAGAATGCCTTTAATTGCTACTCCCTGAGGCATCTAGGTGCACCTCCTTAACCAAATCATTAACCTTTGCCTCTGGTCCTTCCGAACAGTGGCGATTGTAGAAGAAGTCTGGCAGAGGCACTTCAAAAGAGCACAGATATCAACCATGCTTTGCCTCCAACTCTTAAAATCCTATAATTCTGTCCTTCACCTTGAAGGGGTCCCAAGGACAGGATTTCAGCGGCCAGGACTTGGGAGGATGGTAGAAAAAATCAAAGCCAGCGGAAGTGGCTATCTGACGACCAGTGACTAAGTAGGTTAAGGCATCTTTGGCATGGTCTTTTAAGACAATAAAGATTCAGAACATTTTGTTTCATAAGGGCAGAAACAAGTGAATGAACCTTTATTTTAAGAGATCGTAGTTCACTCCATCAAAGCAGGGCTACCCAGCCCTCCAGTCATGAAGTTGTATTACAGCTTCGCTTAATGATTTCCTTTCTGTGTGTCTAGAGAAGAGCTGAGAACAACTTGGAGCAGACATGGGCGTTAAGAGTTGTCAACTTAACAATAAATATCAGACAAGGATATAAGGATTCTCATGTAGCATAGCTAGGCTTTTCTATTCCTCAAACAAGTTGTGAGAAGAAAATGTTTTTGGAAATAATTAGCTGGGGCACCTGGGTGGCTCAGTGGGTTAAAGCCCCTGCCTTCGGCTCAGGTCATGATCCCAGGGTCCTGGGATCGAGCCCCGAATCAGGCTCTCTGCTCGGCAGGGAGCCTGCTTCCTCCTCTCTGCCTGCCTCTCTGCCTACTTGTGATTTCTGTCAAATAAATAAATAAAATCTTTTGAAAAAAATTTTTTAAAAAGTAAAATAATTAGCTGTTCAAATCCATTTTAATGACAGCCCCTTAGATTTGAAGCTATTTCATTCGTAGTTAAGGTTATCCCTGCCTATTTTGCTAGGCCGTTTCCAAAACGAGGGTGCAGCAGGCCCTGAACAGTGATGGTTTAAACAAGATGCAGAACTGCCCATGAAAAGAGGAATGACATCAGTGTTCCAGTGATGAGAGACAATGTTCTGTTTCTAGTAATTCATGTTAAGATCGCTGTGCTTTGATTGTGGCTTAACCTGAAATGCATTCAGGATCTTGTAAGTCACTACTCAAGGCCTCCATTGCTTCCCTACACAGTTACAGTGTGTAAGCGAGGTCGGTTATCTGCACGTGGCTATCACTGCTCCATTGGTTGTGAGAGCTACGTGACCGAGGGCGAAACAGTTACTACTTTAGAGATTGTTTCCAGCCCTGCGTACATGCTGTGTTTCAACTGGGAGAATTCAGTCAGGAAAAGCACTTGAAAAGATGTAAGTTATGAACACTTGAATCTCGCATCCTGCCATAAAGTGCATCAGCAAGTGAGTTTAATAAAACATGCTGTTTAAAATACTCTGTAATTTCCTGTTCCTGCGTTTCCCTCCAGGATCTGTGACAGGCTAAAGAACCATGACTACACGAAGGGCATTTACACAAGCTCGCCTGGTGGAGTTTGCAAACCATTGCTATGAGCTTCAGCTTCTTTGGTAAACAATTCTCTGGTGAGCTATCTATGGTTGTTGTTTTTTTCCTTGGTGTTGGTCCAATTTGTTAATTTTGAAAATGCAAACTACTTATTCATAGCCTGGAAACACCTGCTTTTGACCATGGTGAAACTGATAGAATGTATGGAGACAAATTAGTCATTCATTGCTCATGAAGTACCCACGTGTTTCTCAACCCCATTTTTATAATCATTCCTTTTTTTTTAAGATTTTATTTATTTATTTGACAGACAGAGATTACAAGTAGGCAGAGAGGCAGGCAGAGAGAGAGAGAGAGGAGGAAGCAGGCTCGCCACTGAGCAGAGAGCCCGATGTGGGGCTCGATCCCAGGCTGGGATCATGACCTGAGCTGAAGGCAGAGGCTTTAACCCACTGAGCCACCCAGGCGCCCCAAGATTTTATAATTTTAAATCAAAGGAATGGGGGCGCCTGGGTGGCTCAGTGGGTTAAAGCCTCTGCCTTCAGCTCAGGTCATGATCCCAGCCT
>PISX010014571.1:0-52589 GCA_004024625.1 Mellivora capensis
TCTAGCTGATCTCCTGCTACCTGATGTCGTCTCAGCTGCTACTTCTCCGCCATCTTGACCGCTCTCCATAAACACTACAGTTTAAGAATTTAATTATGTTCTGGTTCACTTTAGAAAAGACATTACATTATATTTACATCAAATGGTTCAATTTTAACAAATAAATTATATTTCATATGAATACACACTAAATATAAACTCAAACTGTGCATAAAGGATTATGCACATTTAAAATTAGCTAAATAATTGAAGCTTTGACTAATAAAATAGGTACTGCTATAAAATGAGTATACAAAGAATGATATCTTCCATTTATCAATTACCAACTTCATAAAATGCTTTCTACCCTGTCACTGCATATTTGCACAATTGTTGTTTTAATACAGTATCTTTCTATTTATCTACGCCTATGCCTACCTATCCATCATCTCTCTATCATCTATGCCTGTTATTTGAGTTTATATGGAAAGAAGACATTCTTTCCCACATGCATTTTTATATTAGGCATTTTAATTTAAATCTTGTTTCATATTATCTTACAAACCCACATTACTTGAAAAGTCTTTTAGTAATACGGTATGTATGTATTTTCTTGTCTTCTCCTGTAATAATGTACTTCTCTCGTAATAATAATGTAAATTGAAGGTTTCTTCTCTGCCTAAAATTCCTTTAAATGATTTAATTAATTGCTTTTCCACGACCCCAAAATATGTTTAACTTACTCAAGTGGGAAAACTATTCAGGGCTTTAGGTTTGCAATTGTATTATCTACTTGAAAAACTTTTTAGGAAAAATCTATACTTGTGAAGGAAGGGCACATTTTAGAAAGGACTAACTACATTGGTCGAACTGGCTGAGATTAATAAAACACCGCTGGTTTAACTGGCCACATATGTTTATGGGTCAGGCACCATGTGGACATCAGTAAGAGTAATCTAATATTATCTTTCTTCGTCACTTATTTTTCAAAGAAAAAAACAAGTATACGGATAGACAAGGTGATTTAGTTTAGACCAATTTACAATGATTATTCAGTGATCACTTAGACAGTGGGTGTTAGGTGAAGTAGTTTGTCCTTTAGAAATTAGATAAAGATATTGAAGATAACCTTCAGACGGTGACCTTTGTTCCTTGTCAACTTTGGCTAATTATAGGTCCTGGTTTCAAGGTTAATGTTGTTATATCCATTATGTTGTCAGTTTTCTAAGATAAATCAATCCTTAAATGATATCACTGTAGTACAAATTTTTCACATCAGGAGGCATTCTGGCTGTGCACTTCACAATTTAATTACTGTGAAAGGAAAATGCATTAAAATGTAGTCACGTAGCCTCTTACACTGTTGGTGGGAATGCAAGTTGGTGCAGCCACTTTGGAAAACAGTGTGGAGATTCCTTAAGAAATTAAATATAGAGCTTCCCTATGATCCTAAAATTGCACTACTGGGTATTTACCCCAAAGATACAGATGTAGTGAAAAGAAGGGTCATATATACCACAATGTTCATAGCAGCAATGGCCACAGTCACCAAACTGTGGAAAGAACCAAGATGCCTATCAACAGATGAGTGGGTAAAGAAGATATGGTCCGTATATACAACAGAGTATTATGCCTCCATCAGAAAGGATGAATACCCAACTTTTGTATCAACATGAATGGGACTGGAGGAAATTATGCTGAATGAAATAAATCAAGCAGAGAGTCAATTATCATATGGTTTCACTTGTGGAGCATAAGGAATAACACAGAGGACATTGGGAGAAGGAGAGGAGAAGGGTGTTGGGGGAAATCGGAGGGGGAGATGAGCCATGAGAGATTGTGGACTTTGAGAAACAAACTGAGGGTTTTGGAGGGGAGGAGGATATGTGGGTGAGTCTGGTGGTGGGTATTAAGGAGGGCATGTATTGCATGGAGAACTAGGTATGATGCATAAACAATGAATCTTGGAACACTGAAAAAATAAAGTTAAAAAAATGTAGTCACATTAAATGATGCCTTTAAAATGAGTGCAACCACTCACTTGCATTTAGATCTTTGAAAATAAGGAATAAAATCACTCTAGAAAACAACTTAAAGATGCAGAAAAGGACAAAATAAAAAATCATTTTCATCTTTGTATCATAGATTGAAAAATTGTTCTATATATTTATCTAGATAGTATATATAATATATATGTACATATATTATGTATATATTTTTTTCTGGAAAACAGAAGACAATAGAACTAATAGATTGCCCTTCTGCAAAGAATTTCCGGTATAATCAGATAAAATGGTCAGTAGAAGTAAGTAGTAAGTATGATGGGTGGGACTTGAAATATGCCAGTACACTTCTAACTCCTTCATGTACAAATAATTTGTTCACATTTAAGAAACTTGAGAATAATATATGATTTCCAGAGTTAGACTAATTTTTGCCTGCAACAACATATGACACCACTCCACAATCCCAGTGTGAACTAAAAAGAAAAAAAAGAAAAAAAGAATCCATCCTTAATAATTATATTAACACAAATAATAATAAACCTTTTCCTGTAAAGGAAATAAGGTCATAAATATCAAACACTTTTTTGTTGCTTAGAATCAAAGCTAGAACTAAAATAAAATATCCATTCTTAAAAGTTACATCTCTGATTAGTTAGGAAACATCTTCCAATACTAGACAATAAAACATAGATAGGGAAAGTCCATAGTAGCTCCAAATAAGTCATGGAAATTCAAAATGGAACTGTGAGTTCTAGTTGGAGGAGTTATTTACCTGAGTGAGTCATTAGATCATAATTATATTTCAGCTTAAAGAATGTATGCAAGTTGTAAAAAAAATCTGCCAACACCTAACTAGGAACCCTGATACAGCATTTTAAGAGATAAGGTAGGAGGTTTTTGTGTATTTGAACATAATATGATGAGGCTAAGGAAAAAGTACAGAAAAATGGTATCTTCTTCTGGGTCCCTCAGTGTTTGGCAGACAGGTCAAAAGAAAGCTAGTTAATTATCTCTGAAGGTTTTGCTCTGGGAGCTTTTAAATTTAAACTTCACATTATAACTATTAATTTAATCTATTATGTCACAGATCTATTCATCAATATAAATGATGTATAATTTAACTTCCCCAACACATCATATTGTTCAATATCACTTACCAAAGGAGCTAATGTTTCTTGTTATTTTACACCTCTTCTAGAACATTTGTTGTCCTCCAATTACAAGAAAGGAAAAAACATGTGATGCTGGTGTATGCCCTGAAGTTTCCCTGCCACCGGGTAAATTAAAAGCATTGTCTGTAACTTGCATCAGTATTCTCCCTACTGATTTGCCCTCTTGGTTTTCTTTGTACACTGTAACCTGACAATGAAAATACCTACTGTAGATAAATAAGTCACTAGTCCATTGATCATAGCTATCCCTTTTATACGATATTTCAGGGAACATATTATTTGAACAATAAATTAACCAGCAAGGAATTCAAGCAAAATGATCTCTGCCCTCAAATAGCAACTGTAATCACAACATTTAAGCATCAGTGTTGACAGTTTGCCTGAATGGTTCACCATCCTCCTCATCCTTCACAATAAATTGTAGCTTAAATTAGAGTCATTGTTTTGCCATGGGAATCCATATTACCTTTTGGAAATTAAAATAGATATTTAAATCCATACTCACACAAAACTCAGCTATCTTCCCTTGGTATTATATTCTGTCATTTTATGTTCAAATTATTCAGATATCAAAAGTCCTGCTGTTTTGCCTCTCTCCAGAAGAATAGGGAACTAACAATAGAAATGTTCAATGATGAAACCATGGTTACATTAGAAGAAGTTCTGCACTAGTCAGAGATTCTATTAATTTATGTGATGTCCATCATTTGAGGCATATTTCAGTATTTTAAGGCACTCTTGAGGGAGATACAGTAAGTGAAAGAGTTTTAAAAGATCAACTACTTATATTGAATATTATTGGAGGCTCCTAAAAAAACTAGAAACGAACAAAGTATACCCTTCATTTAACACATGTGAAATAGCATTTCTCAGACAAAAATCATCATCATGTAAGTTTGGTGATAGCACAGAAGCAAAAATACCTCTCACATAGGTAGAGATATACTTCTTCATATCCATAAGCAAACAAACACTATTTTCTCTAAAATATCATACCTACACAATGACATGGAGGACATGGGGAGATGGAGAGGAAAAGGGAGTTGAGGGAAATTGGAAGGGGAGGTGAACCATGAGAGACTATGGACTCTGAAAAACAACCTGAGGGGTTTTGAAAGGGGGGGATGGGAGGGTAGGGGAGCCTGGTGGTGTGTTTTAGGGAGGGCACGTATTGCACGGAGCACTGGGTGTGGTGCAAAAAACAATGAATACTGTTACACTGAAAAGAAATAAAAATAAATAAATTAATTAAAACAAACAAACAAACAAAAAAACATAAGGTATATTTAGTGATTTTGTTTGATGAAACAAGTTTCAAACTTTTGACTACTGTTCATTTGTTACAAGAAAAAGTTATATTTTTTAAATTATGAGATGCACAAGTGGTCTTAAATGCATCTGCTGATTTTTGTCATACATGTAGACATAAAGAGGATATTATAACTGAATGTACTACATATGTACACATTTTAGACAGATACTTTTACCTCTATATGTATACTGGTGGTCAGTACACAGATACACACATAGATAGATAGACATACACTAACATAATTTACTTTTAATTAACAACTGTAATTAACATCTGTAATTTTAATAAAATAATGGCTTGATATGTAGTCTTCCTTGACATAGCCTGTAAACATACAAATATTCATATGGTGTGTATATATACCACAACTATATATACAATATATGCTTATTAAATATATTTACACAAATAGAATAAACAATAACCATCATAAGTAGTATTTATTGGGTAAGTGCACATAAGATATTGTGCTCTAAAGCCATCCTTCCTTAATTCAAATACAAGCTAAATTTGTTTGATAAACCAACCTTTAATAGTTAACCTCTCCTTTTCCTCATCATTAAAATTGGGAAATTGAAATGACAATCATAACATAAACATTTATATAATATTTGCTATGGGGGTGCCGGGGTAGCTCAGTCAGTTAAGCATCTGACTTAGGCTCAGGTCATGATCTCAGGGTCCTGAGTTCGAGTCCCATGTAAGGCTCCATGCTCAATAGGGAATCTGCTTCTTCCTCTGCCTCCTCTCCCCAAACTCCCCACCCCGCTCATGCTCTCTTTCCCTCTCTCTCAAATAAATAAATAAAATCTTTAAAAACTAATATTTCCTATATGCCAGATACTACATATATAGTATATTTTAATATATGTATGGCTGTATGTGTGTGTGTGTGTGCACACATGTGCACATATGTCTAATCGTCTGTATTCATAAGCTATTAAAAAAACTAAAATAGTTATATAGAGTGGCCTGGAATGCCTGGTGCACTGTAAGAGATCTGTTCATGTTGCTTTTCATGAATAGTGACCAGTCTATTGGGTCAGTATATTACATTCATGTTCTCTATTAATTTTTACCATAGCCCAAAGTAGCAGAGAGTATCTGCTTTATTCCGAGATGGGAAATTAAGGCTTAAAGAAGTTAAGCAATCTTCCCAGGGCCACTCTAGTCAGTGGTATAGTTCAGACTCAAGCCCAGACTCCAAAATCTCTAAGTTCAACTGCTGTCATTTACGTAGCCTGACATACTCAGCTTGCTTTTGTTACACCAAACAATACATATCATCCCAGGTCCCAGTTGGCTATTTAAAAGAATGTTAGGAGAATTAATAAAGGGACTCTTTATGAAGTCATGGTTGAGATGAAGGAAAACCACAAGGATATTACAGTATTGGGAAGCCAGTAACGTGGGGGACTAGTAAGTAACAGGAGGGTATTTTCCCATTTCTCTAGACTTGGAACAACCCCAAAATACAGAGACGAGAGAGGACTGGGTAGATAGGATTGCCTTCTAGGAACCATCAGCTCATTCTAACCTTAGTTACCCAGGAGGAAGTGGGAATGGCATAAAACTCTCATTGTTCTTCCTCTCCCATCCTGACTGGAAACCAGAAGTCAAGGAAGCTATTGGTGACATTTCTGCAAGTCTAGGTAGCACAAACTTAGTGGAGAGAGGTAAGGAGTGGCTATCAATGACAGCCACTGTCATTGTTATTTGTCATTTGTCAATTGACAAAATCCAAACATTCTCTGGGCGCCCAGGTGGCTCAGTCAGTTAAATGTCTGCCTTCGGCTCAGGTCATGATCCCAGGGTCCTAGGATGGAGTCCCAAGTTGGTCTCCCTTCTTAGCAGGGAGTCTGCTTCTCTGCCCCTCCCCTGGCTTGCTCGCTCTCTCTCTTACTCACCCTCTCTCTCAAATAAATAAATAGAATCTTTAAAAAAAATTTTAAAAATCCAAAATATTCTCTTTATAGCACATCCTTTGAAAGCCTTGAAGAATATTAATTGTATTTCAAAACCTTCATTTTTTTAAAGCAGCCCTTATGAATGGTCACTAAATTGTTTTCAGTTTAGATAATTATAAACAATAGCTATCTTTATACACATATGCTCCCACATTTATAGAAGTATGATACATTTCTATAAGTGAAACTTCTAGTTTTCAAATAAATCATTTCAATATTCATTTCCTTATTGGTTAACAAAAGTGTTAGGTCCTATTAATAACAACTGGTTGAGTTTCTATTTTACATAGCAGGTGTCAACACTTCAACACCGGTGTTTATCAACTGCTTACAGTTTTACAAATCTGGTAGTGCTTTTATGAATATATCCACATGATCATAGACTTATTGGCCCTTGGTATGTGACTTTCTCATATTTATTCATTATTCATATATCTCTTCAGAGACAGTTTCAGTTTTATTTTTTTAATTACATACACATATAATTTATTTTAATTTTTATAAAAATAAGATCATGCTACACTGGTGTTCCACAATTTTATTTCCAAATTAATCCATCTTATTCTTCTCTCTATATTAGGTTACAGAGATTTCCTTTGTCCTTTTTATGTGCTGAATAATATTTCATTTTATGAGTATACCCAAATATATTCAATCACATTATTTCTTCATAGAATTGGGAAAACTTTTTTTTTATTACAAATGACCCAGTAATAATCATCCCTACATATATCTCTGCAATGTTAAACAGTGTTTCTATTTTCTAAGGGACTGTTAATTTTTTCTCTAATCATGACTTTTTTTCATGTTAAGGAAACTGATTCTCATCTGTTTCATATATGCATGTATTTTTATCTGTCCATTGTCTTTGGACCTTTTTGACATCGAGTATTCTGAGCTATTATGCAAACCAACCCACCAACCTATTACTTTAGGGTTTTTTTATTTGATGTCATGCTTATAAACAACATACCCATCCTTTAGGATGACTCTTTTCAGAGCCTCACGTAGTTTCTCCCATAGTCATGCACTATTCAGTATTCTCCTGAATACTCAAGGGGAATCCACTGCAGATCTTTCTCTGTGCAGAAGTGTCTCTTTTCTGATCTGCATGACTCTATCCATCTAGGATTCCCCAGATCTCAGCTCCAACTCCTTAACTCGGGGAGCATCCCAATCTCTACCTAGGTACCTCCTCCCTGTGCCACATAGAATGAAAGCTCTCTCAAGGTAAAAAGCTGGGGACGGGCACACTTCATGTGTGCCACACCTCTTAGGGATCACTGTTCCTCCTTGCTTGATGTCCAATGTTTTAAATACTGCTGTTTTATAGATTTTGCTCATTTATTTTTTTGGTTGTTTTTAGGTGGTAAACAGAATCTCTGTCACTTCACCTTGGTCAAGTCCACACATAGGCTTTTAACTCTTATTATTATTTCCTAGAGATTTGGCAATTTTGATACTGATTTCCTCTCCAAAGAAAAAGATCCCAACTACCAATCGTGTTGGTTATTTTGTATAGCTCTCTTTAAATGATTATATTTTATATATTTTATTTATATTATTATATCTTTTAATACACACATACACATACAATCTGGTCCAAGACTATGCCCTGTACAATTTCTAGCACACCAGTATTTTGAAGTTTACTGAAAACTTTTCATGGCTCCACTGCAGTTGCTGGGGCCTCCATTTTGTTTTGCTTATTCCAGAAAAACGTGTGGAAGTCAACAGCGTGATTTTAGAATCTGTTCTTTTTTTAAATTTTTTATAAACATATAATGTATTTTTATCCCCAGGGATACATGTCTGTGAATCATCAGGTAGAATCTGTTTTATGAAGACATTTTCTAGAGCTACTGCTTTGAAGAGATTTCTGAGTACCGTAGAGCCCTCCAAGCTGCTTCTTTCCCTTTCTCCTCTCACATTTGCATACTTTGAAAGTTTCTACTCTAGTGCCCTCATTTTCCCCAATTCCCTTTATGGGGTTGGAATTCTGCTCCTGGAACTGTTCTCACCTCCGGTGACAAACACTGGCTAGTTCTTCCGGTTGCTACCCTCCAGGGAGTGGATGTTGCTCCTGACACCAGACACTTCTCATGTGCTGTAGGGGGTTAGGTAACCTCTAGAAACCAGGAAATGGTTTTTGCCTGACATGAACCCACAGCCCAAGCACTGCTGTGGGTAAGGAGTTTCTGTTGACTGGCTCTGTCCTTCGGATGTCATCATCATTCCTAGTCATTTCCTGCTCACAAGCAGCCTTCATTTCTCCTCCCCATTTTAGGATAGATGCCCTCCTCCACACAAATCAATTTCCCTGCATTTCTCATACCCAAATTCACCTGAGATAGGACATTTCCCTTAATATGATATAGAGCTGCAGAATTAATTATCATACCTCTCATGACATACTGAAATAGCTTAAGTTATTTTTCCCTTTATCATTACATAGCATGACTGTAGTCAACAGAAATAAGCAAAGATATAAATAACAAACAAAATAAACAAAAAAAAATAAAGTAAAAACTGCTTTAAGAAAAGCTGCTTCCATGAATTATGGGAAAAGTTTTCTTTAATTCTATGTTAAGTCACTGAAAGAATCATTTTGTAATTAGGATTGTTATTATTTTTTTAAAGATTTTATTTGTTTATTTGACAGAGAGAGATCACAAGTAGGTGGAGAGGCAGGCAGAGAGAGAGGGGGAACCAGGCTCCCTGCTGAGCAGAGAGCCTGATGTGGGTCCGATCCCAGGACCCTGAGACCATGCCCCGAGCCAACGGCAGAGACTTTAACCCACTGAGCCACCCAGGCGCCCCTGTAGTTAGGATTTTTAAAATAAGATTAAATTCATTTAACTTAAGAAGTGATGAGCTACAATTCATATTTGATATAACACCTAGTCCATAATAATTAAAATATCAAATTAGTTAATTAATAATTTTGTTGATTAAACAATCAATATGTAGAATATGTTATTTCAATTCAAAATGGTTTGGGGCCAGGACGTATGGTTATATCATTAACAAACTTTATGGCAAATGAAAATAAAATTTCACAGTTTCATAAAACCCATCTTGTATATTTACTGTCTTAATATCACAAGTTTTGAGGGGCACCTGGTGGCTCAGTAGGTTAAAGACTCTGCCTTCGGCTCAGGTCATGATCCCAGGGTCCTGGGATCGAGCCCCACATCAGGCCCTCTGCTCAGCAGGGAGCCTGGTTCCCCCTCTCTCTCTGCCTGCCTCTCTGCCTATTTGTGATCTGTCTGTCAAATAAATAAAATCTTCAAAAAAAAAATCACAAGTTTTGAGAAAAAAATCACTAACTACCAGAATAGGAAAATATTAGTAAGGACATTTTTGTATATATTCTGTATAGGGATTTACAGTTTACGAAGAACTTTAATCACTATAATAAAAAAGAAAGTAAAACTAGATAAATTTATGCTCCTTTTTTAAAATTTCATTTTTTCAAAATTTTATTTAAATTCAAGTTAGTTCACATATAATGTAGTATTAGTTCCACGGGTAGAATTTAGTGATTCATCAGTTGCATGTAATACCTAGTGCTCACAACCTCAAGTGCCCTCCTTAATGCCCCTCACCCAAATACTCCATCTCCCCACCCAGCTCTTCTACCTCTACTTAAGAGTCTCTTAGGTCAAAGACAGAAAGGGAGACAAACAATAATAAAATAAGATGCTCCTTTAGTTTATATCACTCTACCTTTCCTTGGAATTATTTATTAAACTGAAATTACATATTAGATACTTTTTAGTTAAACTGAAGATATGTTTAATTTTGAAAACTATCTCTTATTCTCAAAATGTATTCACATACAGTGTCTGTCACATGCATCTTTCCCTGCATTAGAACAATATAAATTTCTGACCCACATAGTATGTTTTCAGCACTACACATAAAAATCAGTTAAATTATTATTTTTCCCTGACTCTGATGGAAAATGAATACTATTTTATTAAAAATATTTGTGGGGGCACCTGGCTGGTTCCATTAGTGGAACATACAGTTCTTGATCTCAGAGTCATGAGTTTGAGCCCCATGTTGGTCACAGAGCTTACTTAATAGGAACAAAAAATATTTGAATATATCGGATAAAATAATAAGTAATATTAAATAGAATATATCATTAATAGTCATAGTATTTTTCAAATACCATAGAGGATAGGATAGGTAAGTTTATGAAATTTGTTCTCTTGTGAATATATAGAAAGTTGTTATCTTATTCAATTTTACTTGCAGCAGTGAAATATAAACAGATAGTGGTGTTTGTATTGTTACACAATGAGAAGTCACATTCCTATAATAGAATACAGGGTTTCTCATTTTTAGGTTTTTACTAAGAGACACTATATCATGTACCTTAATAATGAAGAAAACGTTTTTTATCAGGCATAGCATACAAACAGATTATTGATTTCTTCCCAGTAGTGACATAAATTTAATGGAAGGATGGAATGACACAGCTAAATGTAGGCAATAAACTAAATGTTTATCGAATTACACTGTTATGTGAGAAGTGGAATAATGACTGAATTGAACCAAAGTTTTTAAACAGATGAATTCTTTAATTATATCTCTATATAGTAGTTTTGTTGGTTTTCAACTCTTAAAAAAAATTGTCTTTCTACCCTAGAAGGGCTTCAGAAATTCTCATTCCACAAACTGTAAAAACTATTATGAAGAATTTTAGTTTCCTTAAAAACATTTGGAGCCAAATTTTATTGAGATTCAGGATGATAAATGAAAGCTTATTATTTTGAGCCAGAATTATATTTATCTGAACACTTTGCATTCTTGTTATAGGTTTCATGAATATTTTGCATTTCTAAGGAAGACCACTCAATTTCCACTTGAAAATTCTGACCTAATTATCATAGCATTTCATAAAACTTAAAACCCATTACTGTTATGATCAACCTTCTTAATATTTTCTCATTTATTTAATGTATTTTATAATGAATATAAATTTCATTTATAATGAAAGCTTGTATTCATAACTTACTCATTTATCCACTCTTAAAAGTGTATTTTTGGGGTGCCTGGCTGGGTCAGTGGGTTAAGTCTCTGCCTTTGGCTCAGGTCATGATCTCAGGGTCCTGGGATCGAGTCCCGCATTGGGTTCTCTGCTCAGCAGGGAGCCTGCTTCCCCCTCTCTCTGCCTGTCTCTCTGCCTACTTGTGATCTCTGTCTGTCAAATAAATAAATAAAATGTTTTTTTTTTTAAGTGTTTTTTTGTGTGTGTGTGTATGAGAGAGAGAGAGAGAAAGAAAGCATGGGCGAGAGGGGTGGCACAGGGAGAGAATCTTAAGCAGGCTTCACGCCCTGTGTGGAGCCTGAAAGGGGGCTTGATCTAAAGACTCTGAGACCATGACCTGAGTTAAAATCAAATCAGATGGTTAACCAACTGAGCCACCTAGGCACTCCTCTTAAAAATGTGTATTTTTGTTATTTCCACTGGTTCTAATTCATTTTAGGTTTACTTCACACAAGCACAAATGAACTTTTTAATAGAGTATTCAAAATTTATTTAAGTTGGTTTCAATATATACCTGTCTTTAGAGCTCTTTCCATGTTTCGTTCTGTTGATCTTTCTCTCTTTGTCATCAATCTCTCCCCTTCTCTTGACTCCTTATCATTACAAATATATAAACTTACTCAAGTCTCGTCCATCTTTTGAATCCCTCCTAGGACCCATCCACTCTACTAATTACTACTCTAGATCTCTTTCTATTTTCAACCATTCTTCTTGACATATTCACTTGTAATATCTCCATTTCCTTAGTCCCCACTCATTCCACATCCACACCATTATTCTCTAATTAAGTCAACTTTGAGCTCCATGTTATTAAACCAAAAGAGTACTTGACAGGCTTTATCTCTGCACTTGAGAAATGGTAGGCAATGTCAACAAGTTTTGTTACCAGAACTCTCTCTTCCTTGACTTTCTTAAAACCATATTACCTGATTTTACTTCCCACCAGAATGATGATATTTCTTGGTTTGCTCAGGAAAATCTTGGATCATGCTTGCTGTTATGGTGTCACCTAACACCATTGTTTTATATTTGTCCACAATTTTTTTTATTTTTTAATACAGTTTAATTATTAACTCTTACATTAAGTATGGGAAAATGTGTTGATAAACCACTACTTTGAAATTTCCAGCTTCAGCTATGATCTTGTCCAGCATACACAATACAAGGAATTCTCATCTTAAATTACTTTACATGTTGTTATTGTGATATTGCCATATTAAAATATCCTTGGATACAGTCTCACAGGGACTTAGATTCAATTTATGCTCACAATGTATTTGAACAGAGTAAAAGACAGAGATAGCATGATTAGTGCCTAATTATTTATTATTTCTGTGCCCTCCCCAAATAGATGTTTAAATTCTTGGAAAACGCAGTATTAGCTGAATCCTCAGAATCATTGTTTTGAAATACACAGTCTTTTGCCACATTTAAAAACATTCACATTCAATTTTTTTTACCTGAACTTTCCATCTATACTGGATGCTTGTTTCTCTTTCACACACACACACACACACACACACACACTCACAGTAAAATCTCTCCTAATTCATTTGCTTTTGGCTTATTATGCTTCACCACTGATTTCGTACAGTTGAAGAGCTGAATCATCCACTCAGGGCACATACTTTTAAAAAATATTCATTTCCTTGTCAGGGACAATGGTAGATAGACTGTGACTTGCACAGCTCATATTTATTAGACTTGAGGATGAGAAATATGTGTTTGCCGACTTAGGCCCTTGTCCTTGAGCACAGTGTGTGGTAAGAGTCACTTTTAATATAAAGAGAATATTTGCTATTCTCCATATCTGAGTTTAGAGTTCTGGAAACTCCATTCTCTTTCTCTAGACTCATATAACCATGTTAATATTAAACTGATACATCCAAGAAGGCTGGACTGGGATATAAGGGAAAATGTTATTGTTTTTCTGTTGTCCAGAATCTTCAAGACTCTATCTCAAACACTTCATTTTGGTTCCTTAAACAAAATCTAGATTCTCCTCACTTCTATTTCCCTTCCTTTCCAAGAGACATAAATATTCCGGCCAAACTTCTTATATTTCTATTCATCTAGTATCACTAAGGTGATCTGAAAATATGGGTTTTTTTTAAAAAGCTTTTTAAAAATTTAGATCACAGAAAGTCTTTCAACAATGTAAATATTATGCAACTCCTGAAAAAATGAAACACATTTTAAGAATATATTTAGAAATTTAGGGAAGATGACCAATAAAAACTACTGAAAACATATGGATTATACTTTCACAACTATAAAGTACTAAGCAAACAGAATAATACAATTACTACTATTATCCTATTGGACACTAAAATTCTTGTCTTTTCTCTGTGTAGGTGGCCACGAATGAAGGGAGGGTTAGGAACTTGGGAGAGAGCAGATCCTGAGGTGCTCTCTGTGGCTATTACATATCCCTGTGAAATGGTCTAGATAAAGCCCTGTGTGCTCTCCCTCAGCTCTGTAGCTAAGCTACATGCTTCGGTTGGCACAGCTTCTTTGGCCCTGTTTTGTTAAACTCAACACTAGCATCAGGGTGTGAAGTTGCTAGGGAAATAATTTGTAAAGATACTTCTTCATAACCCCAATCGGTCTTCTCTGGATTAATAAGTAGCTCAATGCTATTTAATTCATTTCAAATCAATGATGCTACCAGCCTAAATGTGGAAGAAATTATGCTTATCTCTGTTTAACATTTGGTGAGCGAATTACCTATTTGTGCTGCTTGCTCCCCTCAGTCCTTAAGTGCTTTTAATTCCAATGTGAACAGAATTATCTGTCTGTACAATTCCAGGCTTTAACACGCTGTTAAATGTTTGCAATAGCTTTCTAACCTCCCGTAGCCACTTCTGGTGTCTTGCATCAAGTGATGCCAAGAGCACCTACCTGAAACAGTGATCCCACCGTGGTGCTTTTGGCTCAGAAAAAGCCACTAGCTCACGAATGTCACCGAATCTTTCACTTCAGGCTTCTAAAATTCTCTAATAATGATTATCCTGTTCAATCATTTGACCAAACAATATTCTGTATTGTAATACTGATTTTATGAGTGTGTGTGTATGTTATGTATCTCCAATTCTATTCCAAGCTGCTTACAGAGAAAAAATGTAGATTTTAATTTTTTACTTCCAGCTATCCTTTAAATCATGCCTGCTATGTTCTAAGAACATTATAGCTTTCCTATATCGAATTACACAGCACTTATTTTTTTAAAATATTTTATTTATTTATTTGACAGAGAGAGAGATCACAAGTAGGCAGAGGCAGGCGGTGGGGAGAGGGAAGCAGGCTCCCTGCCGAGCAGAGAGCCTGATGTGGGGCTCGATCCCAGGACCCTGAGATCATGACCAGAGCTGAAGGCAGAGGCTTAACCCACTGAGCCACCCAGACGCCCCTACACAGCACTTCTTGTTGGGTATTGTTATCACTTATATTAGGGAAACCGAGTAACAGAGATATGTGGCCTTGTCTAAGTCCACACTCCTGAATAAGCAACAAAACCACAATTCAAACTGAAGACCCTCAGCTCCAAAGGCCTCTGTCTTCACACCACAACATGCTGTCTTCTAGTAACTTGTGTTCATTTGGTGTGTGTGTGTGTGTGTGACATTTGGTCTCCAGAAAACAAAACTATCAGCAGGAGGATACCTGCTGGATGAAAGAAAAACCACTGAGATCACTACTACTTTCTCTGTTTGCTTGATCATTAGAGCCAGGTAGGAGAAGCAGAGTGAAGAATCATAAAGCAGATGGCAGGAAAAACATTCAGCAGGGCTGGGGACACTGCACATTGCTCTCGCATGACACATTTTCCAAGATTCAGTAAAATGCACAGAAATAGTATTAGTAATAAGTCTGCTTTATTTAGACACCAATTTGTAAGGTAATTGAGGCGAAAAAGGCACAAAGAAAATTGGTACCTAATCATTAACATTCTCTCCAGGCTAATAAAAGAAGCAAAAAAATCTTTAGGCCATCATCCTTGAGTGTTAGAACCCACAGAGAGTAACTTTTCCAATAGGAAATACCACTGGCTGTTGGGAATTTTTGGTGGTCTTTGCTCATAGGCACGTAGAAGGCAAGTAGAAGGTACATATAGGCACAATATAGACTACAGGACTTTCCTGAAACTCTAGGTCCATACTAGACAAAGGAAACACTCAGTGAATATTACCTACATGTCCGTTGAACACCTTGCCTGAATTCATGTGTAGTCAATTAGAAAAAAATCCTTTCATCCCACTGGCAAGAGAGTAGAAATTTTTTTTTGTTCTAGAACCTTGCAGACATGAATTCCTTAATTTAAAAAGGGAGTCTTTTAGTATTCAGTTTCTGTGCTACCTAATCAGCCCTTGGCAGTCAGACAAAGACAAAAATTATTTTTTTTCATAGAAGATTCCACACAAAATGAGTTCTCTGTCACTTTACAAAATGTTGGAATTAGCAACATCTACAGTTCATGACTTTGAAAATCTCTGTTGAAAGTCTAAATAAAGTATACCATCAGGCTCTAGTTTTGACATTCAGGTTCCCTGTTGAAATCACCTAATCCCTTTTCCACTTGCAGGGGCATTGGCATTCCTCCCCATTAGATCAGTTCTCATAAGTAATAGTTTTAGCAGTGTGAGGCGCCTTCACGAATGCACATGTTACATGAATTTTACATGAATACAAAGTTGTAGAAGTCTTAAAATTCTTTTGATGGAAATTTTATGTTATAGTCTTTCTTTTGTAGGAAAGAAGGCAGGAGTTGTCTGTTAGGGATAGTAGTTCAGTGAATTATTTCAACTTCTAATACTATAGATGAGAAAATATTATAGAACCAACTGGAATAGGAAAGATTACTGGTATACCATAATAAAACAGTTTTTAAACATAATACCCTCTGAGGGTGCAGCTTTCATTTGTTTCAGAAAGAAACGTTAATATAAAAGCACACAATTATTGTTTTACTATTCATTCTTGCTACTACTCTCTATTGCTGGACTCAATAAAACCACATCTCCCCCTGAATTATATAATGGAGAGGCAAAAACAAGGACATGGCAGAAATATGTCAAATAAGACAAAGCCTACTTTATAGAAACAAGACGGTGATTGACCGTCTATATTACCAATTTTAATTTGATTAACCATGTAAATGTAATGTAGCAAAAAAAGAGGCTAATTTTCAAAGAAAAGCTCAGTTCAAATATATTCTTGTATAATTCTCACATGTCCACAATTTAGAGAGCTGTAGTAGATTGGCAAAATGATATAATTGTATTTGTTGTAACAAATATGTTGCTATAGGACTACAAATCGCTTTTTCTTTAAAACTTGTTAAAAACTTTATTTTTTATTGAAATTCAGTTATCATATAGCATATTGTTAGTTTCAGAGATAGAGTTCTGTCATTCATCAGTCTTATATAATACCCAGTGCTCATTATATCACATGTCCTCCTTAATGTCCATCACCCAGTTACCCCATCCTCCCACCCATCTCCCGTGAGCAACCCTCAATTTTTTCCTATGATTAAGAGTCTCTTATGGTTTGTCTCCCTTTCTGATTATATCTTGTTTTATTTATTTTTTTAAAAGATTTTATTTATTTATTTGACTGACAGAGATCCAGGTAGGCAGAGAGGCAGGCAGAAAGAGAGGAAGAAGCAGGCTCCCTGCTGACCAGAGAGCCCGATGTGGGGCTCGAACCCAGGACCCTGGGATCATGACCTGAGCCGAAGGCAGAGGCTTTAACCCACTGAGCCACCCAGGTGCCCCACTTGTTTTATTTTTCACTCCCATTCCCGTATACTCTTCTGTTGTGTTTCTTAAAATTCACATATGAGTGAAATTATTTGATAATTGTCTTTCTCTGATTGACTTATTTCACTTAGCATAACACCCTCTATTTCCAGCCACATTGTTGCAAATGGCAATATTTCATTTCTTTTGATGGCTGAGTAATAGTCGATTGTACATATGTATACATCTTTATCCATTCATCTGTCAATGGACATTCAGGTCTTTGCATAGTTTGGCTATTGTGAACATTGCTGCTATAAACTTTGGGGGTGCAGATGCTCCTTTGGATCACTGATTTGTATCTTTGGAATAAATACTTAGTAGTGCAATTGCTGGGCCATAGGGTAGCTCTATTTTCAACTTTTTGAGGAACCTCTGTACTGTTTTCCAGAGTGGCTGCACCAGCTTGCATTCTCACCAACAGCATAAGAGGGCTCCCCTTTCTCTGCATCCCTGCCAAAATCTGTCATTTCCTGACTTGTTAATTTTAGCCATTTTGACTGCTGTATATGGTATCTGATTATGGTTTTGATTTGTAGTTCCCTGATGCCAAGTGATATTGAGGATTTTTTCATGTATCTGTTCACCAGTTGTATGTCTTCTTTGGAGGAATGTCCGTTCATATCTTCTGACCATTTCTTGTTTAGATTATTTGTTCTTTGGGTGTTGAGTTTGATAAGTTCTTTATAGATTTTGGATACTAGCCCTTTATCTGATGAGACATTTGCAAACATCTTTTCCCATTCTGTCAGTTGTCTTTTGGTTTTGTCAAGTTTCCTTTGCTGTTACATGATATTCAATGTGGAAAACCCCAAAGACTCCACCCCTAAATTGCTAAAATGCATATAGAATTCAGCAACATGGCAGGATATGAAAAAATCAATGCACAGAAATCAATTGCATTTCTATACAGTAACAATGAGACAGAATAAAGAGAAGTTAAGGAGTTGATCCCAATAACAATTGCACCAAAAGCCATAAGATACCTAGGAATAATCCTAACCATAGAGGCAAAGAGACAAGTATCTGTACTCTGAAAAGTATAGAACACTCATGAAAGAATTTGAGAAAGATGCAAAGAAATGGAAAAACATTCAATGTCATTGTTTAGAAGAATAAATATTATTAAATTTCTATGTTACCTAGAGCAATCTATACATTCAATGCAATCCCTATCAAAATCCCATCAACTTATTCATAGAGCTGTAACAAATAATCCTAAAACTTGTATGGAACCAGAAAAGATGCTAAAGAGCCAAAAAGAATGTTGAAATAGAAAACCAAAGCAGGTGGAATCACAATACCAGACTTCAAGCTCTATTACAAAACTGTCATCATCAAGACAGTATGGTACTGGCACAAAAACAGACACACAGATCAATGGAACAGAATAGAGAACCCAGAAATGGACCCTCAACTCTGTGGTCAACTAACTTCAACAAAGCAGGAAAAAGTATCCAATGGAAAAAAGACAGTCTCTTCAACAAATGGTGTTGGAAAAATGGGATAGCCACATGCAGAAGAATGAAACTGTACCATTTTCTTACATCATACACAAAAATAAACTCAAAATGGAGAAAACACCTAAATGTGAGACAGGAATCCATCAAAATCCTGGAGGAGAACACAGGTAGCAACATCTGTGACTTCAGCCACAGCAACTTTTTTCTAGACATGTCTCCAAAGTCAAGGGAAAGGAAAGCAAAAATGAACTATTGGGACTTCATCAAGATAAAAAGCTTTTGTGCAAATCACTTTTTCTATTGTTGACTGCAAACACAACTGAAAACATAGCATCAATCACACTGTCGGATGTAAATTAGAGCTGCAAGTAATCCACGTGTAATGGAGCCCTAGTGATCAGCATCTCATTCTCTTGTGCCTATCCTGAATCATCCTAAGAAATTTTTGTACACCCCACCTCAAAGTGGATACAATTCTAGAAAGCAGTAATTTGCAATGTACATTTTACTGAAAATGGAGATTCATTGCAACCACATACCAGAATTTAAGAATATTCATAAGTACCTACTATTTCCTTCCCCCTTGCTAGCTCTCTTTCCACACAGGTCTCTCCAGCCTCCAGGGCTACTCCCTTCTCTCAACTCCTGGAATCTTCTCACAGGGTCTCCTTATTTCACTAGTTTCTTCTTCAGCAGAATTCACTTATTTCTCAGCCTCCCAAGTTTTGCAAATTGCATCATTCCTATTACCCACCTCTGCAAGCAATGCTTTGAGGACTTGAAATATTAATTACTCTTTTCCTGTCACAAATAATGTGTTCTATTCACAAGTAAAATAGATACCTGAAGATAAATGATATTTAAGGATGGGAATATGAGAGCAAAAAAAAAAAACAATTCTATGACAAATTTATAGGAATTTATGGGCACAAATGGGGTTAACAGGCTACCTAAAAAAAGGGGGGATACTGAGGAATGATACAGAGAGTGTCTTAAATAAATTTTTATTAAGTTCCATCATATGGTAGCAATATCTCTCCATTTGCTATAAATTTTCTCTTTTTTAATCTTTTTAAATTTTTTTTATTTTTTAAAGATTTTATTTATTTATTTGATAGACAGAGATCACAAGTAGGCAGAGAGGCAGGTGGGGTGGGGAAGCGGGGAGCGGGGGTGGATACAGGCTCCCAGCTGAGCAGAGATTCCTATGTGGGGCTCCATCCCAGGACCATGGGATCATGACCTGAGCCAAAGGCAGAGGCTTTAACCCACTGAGCCATCCAGGTGCCCCACAATAAATTTTCATTAAAATTTATTTATCAAAAACACTATGCAAAGCCATGCTTCAGAGAGATGATATTTGTAATATTTGTGTCTAAAGAGAAGCTTCATTTGAAATATTTTAAACTCAAAATATCCAACAAGACAAAAATAGATGATCCTTTTAAAGAAAATAAATGACCTGAACAAGCTCTTCACAAAAGAGGAAATCCAAATGGCTTTTAAATATGCAAAGAGGTGTCACACACTCCTAATCATTGGAGAAAAGCAAATTGAAAACCAGCAATGAGATACTACTCTTCACTATAAGAAATAGCTGACCATGCCAAGTGTTGATGAGAACAAGGAGCAACTGGAACTCTCATACACTGCTGCGGGGGCATTAACTGGTACAATCTCCTTGGAAAACCATTTGATAGTACCTCACAAAACTAACTATAATTATCTCCTCAGTTCCAATCCCAGTTACATAGACAGGAGAAATGCACACAGAAATGTGTGGTACGAGCACAATGCTAAATAAAGAGCAACATTCATAATAACTCTAAACTACAAACAACTCAGATAACCATCCACAGTAATAAGTAAATAGTATTACAGTCTTAAGATGGGATATTGTGCAGCAATGAAAAAAAAAGTCAGTGTTACACACAACAGGGATAAATCCCAAATGCATCATGTGAGGCAAAATACTCCAGGCAAAAAATCATATACTATAAGATCTAAAGACCTAAAGACCTAAAAAGTTCATATACTAAATAATTCCACTTGTGTAAAATGCAAAAAGGGCAACAGAACTAGTGATACAGGTGACGCAAGTCAGAATAGAGGTCATCTGCAGGGACAGTCCTGGGAGCAGGCATGAGGAGGCTTCTCAAGGCATGAGGTCGCTAATATATTTCAGTATAGATAATGGTTACATAGATGTTATTTATTTCAGTGCTTAATCAAGCAGTACAGTTATGATTTGTGTACTTTTATGTATGGACAATGTAGTCTGGTTTAAAAGTTAAAAAAAATAGAGGCACCTGGGTGGCTCAGTGGGTTAAAGCCTCTGCTTTCGGCTCAGGTCATGATCCCAGGGTCCTGGGATCGAGCCCCGCATCAGACTCTCTGCTCCGCGGAGAGCCTGCTTCCTCCTCTCTCTCTCTGCCTGCCTCTCTTGCCTACTTGTAATCTCTGTCTGTCAAATAAATAAATAAAATCTTAAAAAAAAAAAGTTAAAAATATATATATAAGTTCAGGGACATTTTGAATTTCCACAAAAGCAAACATAAAATGACTGCCACTTTAATTTTCCTGTGTTCAAGATATAGATGCTTCGATTCATTCACTTGTTGCCATTGGCTGTGTTTATCTATGCAGTAGCATCCATTTGGAAATTGCACATAATTGGAATGGAGAGAAGAGACTGCCCATCAAATTTGCAAAGATTAAAGGATGATGGTGGTGGTGAAAGTACATGAATCAGGTACTCTTCCTCATGCTGGAAGGAAGGCCTGGAACAACCTTTTGGGAAGAAATCTCATCTCATGTATTTAAAAAAAAATCTTAAAAATATTACATACACTTTGACCCAGTGTGCTACTTCCCACTATTCTATCTTGAGTCAATAAAAATTGACAAAGATTAATGCACAGATATATTCATTGTGGCATTATTTTTAATAGCAAGATATTAGAAACCACCTACAATGTTCAACGTTTGGAAAATGATTAAAAGAATATTGGCACAGCCATCTGTTTTTCGGAGACTGTGTAGGCATAGATTTTAAATACTGATGCTCTCTCCTCTCTGTGTCTTGACTGTGTTCTTAAGTTAACTTAGACTTCATTTCCTCAAATGCAGAGTGGGGTTGATAATACCTTTCTGAGGGAATTGTGGTCATGAGTAAATATGAGTATATAATCTAAAGTGCCTATACATAGGGTACACTGAAATGTGCTGCTTCAGAAAAGTTATCCAAATAAATGTTTTGTGGGAATCAAATTACATGAATTGGGCTGAATATTTTTGAAGAAAATTTGTACATCAAATTCAGGTATTACTGAGTTTGTTCCTTCATGGTCTGGATTCTGGCAAGCTTGGGCAGGGTGCTTGGCTCCCTCTTCACTCCTGACCTGAATTTGGAGCTGGATTCTATAAACGGAGTTTCATTAGAAAAATAAGACTCCTTTACCAAAAGTAGAAACAGTGAAACAAATGTACACACAAGTGGTCAGTAGGGCCCCTCTGGTTTGAGAGACGTAGGCAGCACTGTTGGTGTGAAGCAGTGTCGTGACAGGGTAGAAGGCATTTACGGGGACATGACATCTGTTTCCTCTGCCCACTTATAAACACATACAGACTGAAAAGACAAGACCCTCCGATGTGATAAGGTAGTGAATTTAAAGCAATTCTTCCATAAATAATATTCAAATTCACTGAGTTTCCAGGGGCTTGGCATGGCTCTTCAAACTTCCATTCATGAATTCATGCAATAGTTACAACACCTCTATGAGTTGGTTCTATTATTAAAACCATTTTAGAAAGAAGGAAACAGACACAGAGATGATAAATGACTTATCCACGGTCCACACCTAATATTTGTCTGAGCTGGGATCCAGATCTAGAGTGTCTGATTTCAGAATCTGAGCTCTTCATCAATATGTATCTCTCATTCACTGATAACTTCACTAATAATATTCAAAAACAATTAAAGGCCACTTTCGAAAATGACTAGGCATACTAAGTACTCTATAAAACTTATCTCCTTCAGTCCTCACATAATAAACTCTGATATACACGCATTGTATTTTTCAGCACCATTTATGACTGACTGATACCAAAGCCTGAGTCTGTAAACCATTTGGTTCTACTTCCTTCCACTGGAGTCACAGAAAGCTCAAGGGCATACCCTTAGTGATTATAGATTTTTTTTTTTGTAAAGAAAAGAAAATTAAGGATAAATATGAGTTCATGCCTACACAGTGAATTGATAGAAAGTAGATTTTGTTACCTGGACTCCTAACCACTATTTATACAATGGCTAAAGACTTGCATACTTTCGCAATTATACAGATTTAAGAATAAGGCACCATATAGAACGTATAATATTATGGAATAAAAAAGCTTATTTGCTCCCAAATATCTCCTTCAATTGTCTCTTGCACATATGATATTGTCATCAGAATTATTCATGTGAAGTAAGGCAATGTAGCTCCCCCAAGAATCTTTATTAAAATGCAAATTACCTGACGTGTTAATTTCCTATGGCTGCTAAAACAAGAAACCACGCATTTGACAGCTTAAAATAATACATGTTTATTCTCTTACGATTCTGGAGGTCAACAGTCTAAATCAGTTTCATTGGGTCACCATCAAGATGTAGGCAATGCTGTCCTCCCTCCAGAGGCTCTAAGAAAGAAGCCATTTCCTTGACTTTTCCAGCTTCTAAAGCCACATTCCTTGGCCCATTGCTCCTTCTTTAATCTCCAAAACCAGTGGTATAGTTTCTTCCTTCAGTGGTCACATTGCTTAATTTGTGTCAAATCTCCCCTTGCCTCTCAATTTGGGATTTCACTTAAAGCCCACCTGGCCAATCTAGTATGATTTCACCATGTCAAGATCCCTACTTAATTGCATTGGCAAAGTCCATTTTGCTGCACAAGGTGACAAAGATCCCAACAATTAATTGGTTATATTTGGGGACCACTGTTTAGTCTGTCATACCTGAGAAAGGTCATTATTTTCAGTAATAGCATATGATGAAATATAATTCTAAAAGAATGAGAGGCAAAATAAATGTGTTATTTCGTATATAGTATATTAGTATAGTAGTTATAACAAGTGATAAAACTGCATGGATCCTCTCAGAGTGTCACAATCTAATAAGGGATTCATGGGGGGCAGAGGGGGTGGCTATGAACTGCTATCCTACCCCTGAGACTACCTTTTGAATTTGAAAAGCTTACCTTTAAATGTTTACCTTGTGGAAAATTGGAACTCTCATATGCTGCTTGTAGAATGTAAAATGTTATAGCAGCTTTGGAAAACAGTCTGGCAGTTCCCCAAAAGATTAAACATAGAGTTGTCATATGACCCAACAAGTCCACTCTTAGGTATATATCTTGGGAAACTAAAATATGTCCATACAAAAACATGTACACAAATGTGCACAGAAGCATCTGATTTATAATAGGCAAGAGTGAAAAACAAGTCAAATGTCAACCAGTTGATGAATGGATTAAATAAAATATGTTATATCCACTCAATAGAATATTATGTGGGAATACATGAAATGAATTACTAGTAAATATTACAACATGGATGAACCCTGAAAACATTATGCTAAGTGAAAGAAGCTGGTCACAAAGATCACATGATTCCATTTCAAGTTAATGTCCAGAATAAGCAAATCTATGGAGATAGAAAGTTGATAGGTAATTTCCCTGCACTGGAAGGAGAGGTATTTGAGGGGGGCAGGTGGGTGAAGAAAGACTGCTAATGGGTACAGAGTTTCTTTTGGGAGTGATGAAAATGCTCTAAAACTGATTGCAGTGATAGTTCTATGACGGTAAATATAGTAGAAATGACTGAATTGTGCATCCATAAACGGGTAAATCATATAAGTTGTGTGAATTATATCCCAATAAAGCTTTTATAAAGAATACTGGCTTTGACTTTCATTTATATCAAAGCCTGGAACGTCAGGTGGTACTAGAAATAATCAGAATAACAATCATTTAAATTTTGGAATCAAAAGAGACATTAGCTATTTCCTATTCCAACCTCAGTTTATATATCATAAATGACAAAATAGTCACTGTCTTTCCCCAGGCCACATTACTAGATGATAAAACTGTTCTTTAGAACCTAGGACTATCCCCGGCCCCCACCTTGCATGATTAGTAGACACTGAATTCCAACAACCTTGCTTTGCATATACTTTAGGAAGACGGGCTCCCAAATGCTGATACCTGACAAGACTCTACTCTGAGGTAGTCTTCTTTGATTTTTTTTTTTAACTTGCTTCAATCCATTTCATTCAGGTCTTGACTCAGCCATCATTTACTCAGGGGTAGGCTACAAATACCTAATTAAGTAGTTTAATGTATGGTATATTTATTTATGTATTGTCCATCTTTCTTACCAGAATGTAAGCACCATAGGGCAGGGGATTTTGTTGTTGTTATTGTAATCTGATTTAAGTAGATTTTATCGTGTACCACTTTTAAGCTTTTATTCTTTTAGTTTTATATTTGTACATCATAGCAGCTACCAGACAGGTAGCATTACCCTCCTCCACAGCCTTTGTTTTCTTCCACAGTTTCACTGCTGGATTAGAATGAAAGTTACCTCAGACCAATTCTGTTACATGTCAGATGTTAGTAAATCTACAACCATTAGCAAGCAGGCACAAAACAATTCAAACTCACTGTTTTTATACGTCAAACATCTCAGTCCTGTCTTTTCAGGGACTCCAACCATACTTTGTACAAGAGGCAGAAAAACAGTCTTCTGCTACACTTATGATCACCCTCAGGCACCAACCATCACTCTGCCTGAGGCTAACTGTGGGATCCCAGAGGCAGGATTAGTTAGTCTTCTGTTCCATTGTTCAAAAGCAGGAAGTTATCTCTAAAACATGTTTACCAATGGAGATTACTTGAATATTGTTAGATTTTCTATGGAGAGTCCAAATGTAGTCTTCATAGTACTACAGAGCCACTACTTTTCATTAATATGAAACCATTTTTGATATGCACTATGCCAATTAGAAAACCATTAGTCGTCTGATATACTGAAGCCCTTAGTGTAGCCAGTGCTGGAGTGTAGAGCCTCTGAAACAATGAGGAGGACTACCCCAGTCTGCATTCTTGATTACAGTGGCCAAGGGCTCCTAGTTACTGGTCCTTAAGCCAAATTTGCATAATATCATCCTCTCTAGGCAGAACTAACTAAGTGTGGTTCGAACATCTTAACATCTCTTTTATTTGCTACTATATTCTCATCACCTACAACTGTGCCTTAGCATAGTATAGATGCTCTACAAATATTTCCTGAATAAATAATTTCTGCATATGTCAGTCAAAGTTCTCAAAACCGTCCATCATGAGTCATATTTTGGGATATTTATTTTCTAATGAGAAGTTGCTTTCAGTCTTTTTCTGCCGTAGAAATTATATGCATTACATATATCTTCCTCATTTATGTGAATTCATTTCCAAACATATTCAACATATACCAGTTGTTTGCATTGTATTTTAAAGTATTTAACAAAACCCCAAGATAATGCCATCTGACTCTTATACTCAGACTTCTCAAAATACCCTACAGTATATAATCAGATCCATTATAATACCTTAAATTGCAGCTATGATCAAGAATTTTACCTAAAGAAAATAAGAGAGCTAAATGTGATGTTCCCCTGAATCAAATTATTCTTATTCATGAGTTTTGCCTTATTCTTTTCCTTTTTGTATTCTTTTCGATGTGCTGACCAAAGGATTTTTTCACTGGGACTCAAGTAGAATTTCAATTGAAAATCAATTGCTTTTGTTTCCTGCAGAAAAATTAATACTACACATCATGGCTTTTTATTATAATTGAAAATATTGTCATCTTACTATGATTTTGCCTAAGAATTATTGTCTCAGTCATGAAGAAGGTTTGTCATGATAGATCGGAATTAGTGTTTAATTATACTGCATCCTGCAAAGTACATAAATTGTAGTCAATAGTTAATGTACATATTACCAAAAATCATAAATATTTACCATAACTAAAGTTTTATCATTATGATATAATTTATAACTATAAAAGGAGATAAGTAATGATATTTTCAAAGCTCCTTTAAATTTGGATTTATGCCAAAAGATAGCCTCATGTCAGTGTGGCTGATGCTGGCTGTTGGCTCATGCATGACTCACTGAAAACCTCTCTGCCTTCCTCTACCCTAAAGGCTGGGAAACAAAATACTCATTAATTACTCCAATATCCTTTATAACTTCCCTATGACCAATCCTATGAGGCCAGGAAGGAGATAGAATTTTGACAGCAAAATGTAGAAGGACAACCCAGACTTTACATCCTGAAGAAAATGTCAAAATTTTTTTGAAAATAAGACTTTTGCCTTTGACCTTCCCCTTTCTCCTTCCTCCTCTATAGAATCAAAACATGATCACAAGCCGAGCAACTTTCGTAATACCAAGGAATGAAACAGTTTATGTTAAGGACGGAAGAGAAGGATGATAGCAGAAGCCTAGTTCTCTGCAGACAAACTTGAATGCCCTTGCTAGCCTTGAGTAGCCTACCACAGAAAACTGTGATAAACCAAAGGATGTTGTGATACTTTTACTTTTAGGCATAAAAATGACAGAATCTTTCTATGAGATAAATTTGGATTCCATGTTACCATTTGGTGGTATAACCTACATAATTTAAACTTATTTTTGTTAAATATGTATTAAGAATAAAATAAATCGGAGGTGTAATTTGAGAGTTATGCTGTAAGTAATGACTGAGTGTTCACCTCTTATTGTTTTTATTCATATCCATAAAAGTTTCAGTATTCTGGAGCACCAGTCTGGCTCAATTGGTTAAGGTTCCAACACTTGATTTCAGCTCAGGTCATGATCTCACGGTTGTGAGATTTAGATTCGTGTCAGGCTCCGTGCTAGGCTCCCGCTTAAGATTCTATCTTTCCCTCTCCCCCTTCCTCTCCCCTCTGGTCACACACTCTCTAAATAAGTAAATAGATAAATAAATTAATTAATTAAATTAATAAATAAAATTCAAAAATTAGGAAAAAAAGTTTCAATATTCTTATATAGGTAACACTTCTGGAACTTTGGTCATAAAAGTTCTTTTATCCTAGGAAACTAACATCCATAATTTCAAGGGTACGGACAATGGATAAGGCAGAACTTCTAATTTTTTAGTTAAAAATATCAATTTTCTATACTTTTGAGGTGTTTCAGAATGTTTATATCATTCTTCTATATTGCAATCTAAAAGCAAATGTTGTGAACAAGGTAAGGGAAAAAGAAAAACTTCTGAAAGATTAATATTTTGCAGATGGTAGCCCAAATGTATTTTAAAGATTTTATTTATTTATTTGACATAGAGAGAGAGAGAGATCACAAGTAGGCAGAAAGGCAGGTGGAGAGAGAGGGGGAAGCAGTCTCCCTGCTGAGCAGAGAGCCTGATGTGGGGCTCGATCCCAGGACACTGAGATAATGACCTGAGCTGAAGGCAGAGGCTTAATGCATTGAGTCACCCAGGTGCCCCCCAAATGTATTTTAATTTCCCTTTTAAGTCATGTTTGATTCTTCCACTTCCCACCTCCAAAACCAAGCCAGGAAGTTTATAGTTCTTGAGAAGGAAAGGGTAGAGACCTTGCTCTCTTTAGCAAAACATTGGACATGAGGAACCAGCAATATGGAAAGAAAAAAAAGTTACTAGACTGTTTCAGTTTGATTCAACATTCTTAGGGGCAGTAAAAAAGGACATAGACATAGCAAAGAGAAGATGCTTCTTCCTCCTGTGACAGGTTTTATGGCTTTTGTTTTTAGTAGAAGGAAGGTGAGATATGGGGGAGGGGGAGAAGCCAGATTTTCATTGTCCCATGGAATTGTGGAAGCAGGGAAGAGAGAAGAAGAGGAAATTGATGAAATTGGTGTGAATTTTCCTTTCTAGGCTTTGACATAGAAGGAAGAGTCAGATAAATGGAAAGAGGCTGTCTGGCCCTATATCATTTTGGATTATAAATCCCAAGTGTTCTTTTCCCTCATCAATCTTGGGTGCCAATATTGGAGTAAATGATTATATGATATATTTAGGAAATGGAATTAGAGTTTGACTCCCCAAATTTCTTGCATGAATTGAGGTGAGACCCAGAAGGTAGTTGAGAATATTGGCTGGTGAGTTTTCCAAGAGTGGCTGGCAGGTCACTTGAACCACCCAAGTAGGGAGCACAAAAAGTGCTGAGAGGAGGGGCACTTGTGTGGTTCAGTCAGCTAAGCATCTGCTTGCAGCTCAGGTCGTAAGCCCATAAGAGAAAGAAGAGAAAGAGAGAAAGCCAGGGTTCTGTGATCAAGTCCCACATCAGGCTCTCTGCTCAGTGGGGAGTCTGCTTGTCTCTCTCTCCCTTGCTTGTGCTCTCTCTCTCTCTCTCGTTATTCCTCTCTCTCTCTCTCTTTCAAATAAATAATAAAATATTTTTTTTTTAAAGTGCAGGGAGGAGACTAAGTCTGTAAGGCAACACAGTCTTGGTTTAGCCAGATGGGAAAGAAATAGATTATATATTTTACTGGTTCCTTATTACAGACCACACTCTTGCTAGTACTGTTACAGGTTTGTGCCCTACAAAGCAGGAACTCTCATAATTATATGTTGAGTAATTCCACCACACATATCGAGAGAGATAGTTAGAGGGGGAGAAAGGGAGAGACAAATAGAGTGAAAGAGATAGAGATAGAGAGAGAGAGAGAGATGAAGGGAGAGACAGAGACAGAGAGAGAGAGAGAGAGAGAGATACAACCTGTACATTTTACACATGTGATAAATGGTAGAATTTTTTCTTTCTTTTTTTTAAAATTTCTTTTCAGTGTAATAGAATTCATAGTTTTTGCACCACACCCAGTGCTCCATGCAATGCATGCCCTCGGTAGAATGTTTTCACAGATTAGCTTGTAGCTCCATATATTTTACAGATATTAGACCTTTTTTTTTCTTCCTCTCACTACCCATAGACTTCTGGTCTCAGATACTATAAAACAGGATCATATGATATTAAATACTCTTGCCCTGCATTGTCATGCAATGAAGTAGGATAAGTTGTGACAGTAGGGAGTAGAAATGGTTCTGAGAAGCCATTCTTGCACTAGGATGCTAGCAGTGCAGAACTCTACATGGGGGAAGGGTAACCTTCAAAAATATACCTCACTTTATGCAAACTAAACATAGTCCTAACCTAAATTCTTTTGTCTTCAGTGGGACCCCAAGTAGCAGTAGCCACTCTCCTTTCACTCAAGATAAGGAAAAGTACAATGGAAGCATTGCTGGAGTAGAAAAACACTGGTCTTAACTTACTAGAATTAAATGTATAACTCTTCATTGAAGGGAGAAAGATGGTGGCAAAGTAGGAGAACCCTGGGCTTGCCTTATCCCATGAATGCAACTAGATAACTATCAAATGATCCTAAATACCCCCAGAAATTTTCCAAAAGGCTGGCAGAACAAACTTCACAATTAAAGGTAGAGAAGAGCCACATCAAAGGAGATAAGAACTGTGGAGACATGGTTTGAGAGAGAAATGGATCATGGCTGCTGCAATGGGAGGGAATCATGGTGGTGGTAAAGGGTGAGAGTCAGACCAACACAAAGGGGAGCACATGGGGAAGATAATTCCTCACAATTATTGGCTTGGAAAGTGAGAGTAGCTGAGTTTTGGAGTTCTTGCAACTGGTGGGGCTGAAAGCCTAGAGTTTTAAAGGTTAGTGGGTTTGGCTCAGGGAGAGCCCAGAGGCACTGATGCTGTTGTTGGAGAGAAGTCAGGGCAAACAGCCATTGTGTATACAGTGTGGTAACAGTGATCTAAGGAGCACCTAGGGCACTCATTGTGGAAGGTAGTTGCTCATCTTGGTGCATGTCCCAAATATGCAGTATTCATTGAGAACTCTGGGAACAAAAGAACTGGCAAGAACAAAAGAACTTTTCTCCTCAGCATAAGCTCAGGGCCACCTATGGGAAGCAACACAGCACCTATACTCTCTACTTAATTTGCTTACACCAAGCCCTACCCCCTCATGCCCCATTCCTAGCACACCTGCCCCATTCCTAGCACAGCAGGCTTGCTCCCCCAGAAGACTTGCCCTTTCAAAACTGTATCTTTGGACCCAGGAGTTTTGCAGGGCCTCAGTTCTAGCAGGCATGTCAACAGGTCTGATCTCACAAGCAGACAAGAGTACACCTAATTAAAATGCTATATTCAGGCCAGGAACCAAACACTAACCACAACAGGCAAGGAGAGCCTCTCCAGGCAAATGGCCTGAAGGACCTGAAGGACCTCTCCAGGCAAATGGCCTAAAGCAGCCAGGATACAACAGCAGAGTGCATGCAACACACATTTGGAACCACTCCCTAAAGTGCAAGGCCCTGGGGATGAAGGGACACTACACAGCAGCGCACTACAGGACCTCTTCTTAATAAGGCCATTTCCCTCAAGAACAGTAGATGTAGCTGCCTTCCCTAACAGAAGCAGGCACAGAGACTTAGACAAATGAGAGACAGAGGATTTAATCCAAATGAAAGATATCAGCACAAGGCCATGGCCAGAGATTTAAGTGAAACAGATATAAATAACATGTCTCATAGAGAATTTAAAGTAATGATCATAAGGATACTCATCGGACTTGAGAAAAAAAGATAAGACATCAATGAGACCCTTAACATAAAGATAAAAGAATAACATAGGAGAGATAAAGGGCTCAATAAATGAAAGGAGAAACATGCATGATGGAATGAATTGCAGGCTGGAAGAAGCAGAGGAATGACTTAATGACCTAGAAAGAGTAATGGAAAGTAATCAAGCTGAACAAAAGAGAAAAAAGAAAGCATTACACAAAACTAAAATAGACTTAGGGAACTCAGTGACTCCATCAAATGTAATAACATTCACATTATAGGAGTCCCAAAAGAAGAAGAGAGAGAAAAGGCAGAAATTTATTTGAAGAGATAATAGGTGTAAAGTTCCCTAATCTGGGGAAGGAAAGAGATATCCAGGTCCAGGAGGCACAGAGAACCACCAACAAAAGCAGATCCACACCTAGGCATAGAATTAAAATAGCAAAATAAAAATGGCAAAATACAGTGATAAAAAATAATTTTAAAATGGCAATATAGGGATGCCTGGGTGGTTCAGTTGGTTAAGTGTCTCCCTTTGGCTCAAGTCATGATCCCAGGGTCCTGGGATTGAGTCCTGCATTGGGCTCCTTGCTCAGCCAGGAGTCTGCTTCTCCCTCTGCTTGCTGCTCCCCCTGATTGTGCTCTCTCTTTCTTTGACAAATAAATAAATTAATGAAAAAAATTTAAAAAACACAGCAAGACAAAAGAAGACAATTACATACAGGGGAACCCCTTCACCCCCATAAGGACAGCAGGGGATTTTTCAGAAGAAATTTTCAAAGCCAGAAGAGAGTGTCATGATATATTTAAAGTGCTGAATGGGAAAAATCTGAAGCGAAGAATACTCTGTCCCACAAGGTGATCATTCAGAATAGAAGAGATAAAGAGTTTCCCAGATTAAAAAACAACAACAACACTAAAGGAGTTCATGACCACTAAAACAGCCCTTCATCAGATGAAAGGATAAAGATGTGGTACATATATACAATGGAATATTACTCAGCCATCAGAAAGGATGAATACCTACCACTTACAATGATATGGATGGAACTGGAGGGTATTAGGTGAAATAAGTCTATAGAAGGACAATTATCTTATTTCACTCATATGTGGAATATAAGAAATAGCACAGAGGATCATAGAGGAAGGGAGCAAAAACTTAATGCGAGGAAATCAGAGAGGGACCGAAACCATGAGAGATTCTAGACTCTGGGAAACAAACTGAGGGTTGTGGAAAGGAAGGTGGGTGGGGCATGGGGTAACTGGGTGATGGGCATTAAGGAGGGCACATGATGTATGAACACTGGTGTTGTATGCAAGTAATGGATCATTGAACACTACATCAAAAACTAATGATGTACTATATGTTGGCTAATTGAATTTAAATTTAAAAAGAAGAAGAATAAAGAAAGAAAGAAAGAAAGAAAAAAAAAAACAGCTCTCCAAGAAACATTAAAGGGCTCTTTGAGTGGAAAGAAGAGACCAAAAGTGACAGTATAAAGGTAGGAAACTCAAAAGCAGTAAAAATGACTATCAGTCAAGGAAATTGAGAGATAAAAGGATGTAGAGTATAACAACATAAACTAAAACATGGAGAGAAGAGATGTATAAAAAAATGTATACACCCAACATAGGAGCATCCAAATACATAAAACAGTTAATAACAAAAATAGACAAAAATAATTGATAATACAATAATAGTATGGGACTTTAACACCCCATTTGCATCAATGGACAGATCATCTAAACTGAAAATCAACAAGGAAACAATGACATTGAATGACACACTGGAACATATTAATTTAACAGACATTATTCTGAAAATTCCATCCTAAAACAGCAGAATACAGATTCTTTTCAAGTGCACATGGAACATTCTCCAGAATAGATCACATATTAGCCCACAAAGCAATCCTCAACAAACTCAAGATTGATGTCATCTCATGTATCTTTTCTGACCACAACATTTTAAGACTAAAGGTCACCACAAGAAAAAATTTGGAAAGACAACAAATATATGGAGGTCAAATAACCTACTAAACTATGAATGGGTCAACCTACAAATAAAAGAAGAAATTTTAAAAATAGTTGGAAACAAATTAAAAAGAAAACACAAAGGTTCCACAACCTTTGGGAAGCATCAAAAGTGATTCTAAAAGGTAAGTTTAGAGCAATACAGACCTATCTCAAGAAGGAAGAAAACTCTCAAATATACAACATAACCTTACATCTAAAGAAGCTAGAAAAAGAACAAATAAAACAAAAACAAAAACAAACAAACAAACAAGAACATTAAAACCAAAAACCAGCAGGAGGAAGGAAATAATAAAGATTAGAGGAGAAATAAATGATATTGAAAGAAAGAAAAAAACAAAAAGTATTAGATCAGATCAATGAAACTAGGAGCTGGCTCTTTGAAAGAAATCAATAAAATTGATAAACTTCTAAGCAGACTTATCAAAAAAGGAGAATGGACTAAAAAAAATGAAATCACAAATAAGAAAGGTGAGGTAACAACCAATATCACAGAAATATAAACAATTATAAGAGAATATTATGTATGTCAACAAATTGGCCAATTTAGGAGAAATGGATAAATTCCTAGAAACACATAAAGTACCAAAACTGAAACTGAAGAATAGAAAATTTGAACAGACCAATTAGCAGGAAAGAAATCGATTAAGCAATCAAAACATTCCCAGTAAACAAAAGTTCGGGGCCAGATGGTTTCCTGAGTGAATTCTATCACACATTTAAAGAAGAGGGAGAGAGGCAAGATGGCGAGAAATAGCAGACTGAAAGGACATCAGGTCACAGGAGTTCAGCTAGATAGTTATCAAACCATTCGGAACACCTACAAAGTCAACAGAAGATCGAAGAGAAGAAGAGCAACAATTCTAAGAACAGTAAATCGACCACTTTCTGAAAGTTAGGATGTGTGGAGAAGTGAATCTGAAGCAACAGGAAGATAGACTGCTGGGGAGGGGCTGGCTCCTGGCAAGCAGTAGAGCATTGGAGCACAAAATCAGAACTTTTAGAAGTTTGCTCCGCTGAGGGATATCACTCCAGAAGCTAAGTGGGGGTGGAGCCTTCGCAGGGACAGTGTGGTCTCAGGTCCCGCAAGGTCACAGAAAGATCGGGGCTGTTTGAGTGTGGCAGAGTTGCCAGGTATCAGAGTGGGGAAGCTGGATGCAGAGACGGAGCCAAAGAGTGAGCATTCAGATCGGGGTTACCTTAAACTGTGATCTAAGGCACAGTTGGGCCACTGCTCTTCAAGCGGGGACCCCACAAGTGGCAGATCCTGGGAGACTCACCTTCCTCCTCTGGAGGAAGAAATCTGCTGGGTTTGGAGACTCCAAATGGGGTTCTGTGTCAGAGACAGAAACACTCGGTCACAGGCCAGGTGAGCCCAGAGCATGGTCAGAGACCAGGGAGACAGGAGTGATTGATCCCTTTACTCTGAAGGCATACTGAGGAGTGGGGCTCTGAGCTCTCGGCTCCTCTGGGCCATTTTCATTCCTGTCCTCCAGGCTCTATGGAAAGCATTCAAGGAACAAAAACTCCTGAGGGTGAGCTCCTGCAGGCTCCTGCAGATTTCTTAGCGTGGCCCCTGGCAAGGGCAGTGCAATTCCACCTCAGGCAAAGACACTTGAGATTCACTACAACAGGCCCCTCCCCCAGAAGATCAAGAACATCCAGCCAAGACCAAGCTCACCAATCAAGGAGAACAACAGGATTCCAGAGGAGGGGAAAGCAATGTATGGAACTCATGGTTTTCTCCCCATGATCCTTTAGTCTTGCAAAGTTAGATTAAATATTTTTAATGTTTTTTCTTATTCTAATTTTTAACTTTTCCTCTTTCTTTTTTTAATTTTTCAAACTAGTTTAACAATTCCTTTCTTTAAAAAAATCTTTTTAAGCCTTCATTATTATAGGCATATTTTATCCCTCATTGTATCTAACCTTATTTTTGTATATGTATAGGTCTCTTTGTTCTAAAAAATTTGGGGATACAATTTCTTCTAAAAGATCAAAATATACGCTAAATATAGCACAGGACTTTGTTCTAGTCTACAGCCTGAGCACATTCTCTCCTCTTTTTTTTTTCTTCTTTTCTTTTTCCAACCAACTTATCAATTCCTTTTTAGAATTTTTTTAAACTTTCACCTTTACAGTCATATTCCACCCCTTCATCATGTTTACCCTTATTTTTGTATCTATATAAGTTTTTCTTTCTTTAAAATTTTGGGATGTAGTTTCTTCTATGAGACCAAAATACACCTCAAATCAAGTGGGTGGCTCTGTTCTATTCACCAGTCTAATATATATGTGTATATATATATTTTTTAAAATTTCTTTTTACCCCTTCTTCTCCCCCCAGTTTGGGGTCTCTTCTGATTTGGTTAGCATACATTTTTCTGGGGCCTTTGCCACACTTTTAGTATTTTATTCTCTCATTCATATATTCTTACCTGGATAAAATGACAAGGTGGAAAAACTCACCACAAAAAAAAAAAAAAAAAAAAAAAAAAAAAAAAAAAAAAAAAAAAAAAAAAAAAAAAAAAAAAAAAAAAAAAAAGAACAAGAGGCTGTACCAATGGCTAGGGACCTAATCAATACAGACATTGGTAATATGTCAGATCTAGAGTTAGGATGATGATTCTCAAGGTGCTAGCTGGGCGCAAAAAAGGCATGGAAGATATTAGAGAAACCCTGTCTGGAGAAATAAAATCCCTTTCTGGAGAAATAAAAGAGCTAAAATCTAACCAAGCTGAAATTTAAAAAAAGGTATTAATGAGGTGCAATCAAGAATGGAGGTTCTTACTGCTAGGACAAATGTGGCAGAAGAGAGAATTGATGATATAGAAGACTAAATGATGGGGAATAAAGAAGCTGAGCAAAAGAGAGACAAACAACTACTGGAACATGAGGGAAAATTTCAAGAGAAAAGTGATACCATAAGACAAAACAATATTAGAATAATTGGGATTCCAGAAGAAGAATGAGAGAGGGGGCAGAAAGTATATTGGAGCAAATTATAATAGAGAATTTCCCTAATATGGTAAAGGGAACAAACATCAAAATCCAGGAGGCACAGAGAACCCCTCTCAAAATCAATAAAAATAGGTCCATATGCTGTCATCTAATAGTAAAACTTACTAGTCTTAGTGACAAAGAGAAAATCCTAAAAGCAGCTCAGGACAAGAAGTCTGTAAGATACAATGGTAGAAATATTATATTGACAGAAGACTTATCCACAGAGAACTGGCAGGCCAGAAAGAACTGGCATGATATATTCAGAGCACTAAATGAGAAAAACATGCATCCAAGAATACTATATACAGCGAGGCTGTCACTGAAAATAGGAGAGACAAAAAGCTTCCAGGACAAACAAAAATTAAAAGAATTTGTGAACACCAAACCAGCCCTACACAAAATATTGAAAGGGGTCCTCTAAGCAAAGAGAGAGCCTAAAAGCAGTAGACCAGAGAGGAACAGAGACAAAATATGGTAACGGTCACCTTACAGGCAATACAATGCCACTAAATTCATATCTTTCAATATTTACCCTGAATGTAAATGACCTAAATGCCCCAATCAAAAGACACAGGGTATCAGAATGGATAAAAAACAAAACCCATCAATATGCTGTCTATAAGAAACTCATTTTAGACCCCAAGACACCTCTACATTCAAAGTGAGGGGGTGGAAAACAATTTACCATGCTAATGGACATCAGAAGAAAGCTGGGGTGGCAAACCTTATATCAGATCAATTAGATTTTAAGCCAAAGACTATAATAACAGATGAGGAAGGACACTATATCATACTCCAAGGGTCTGTCCAACAAGAAGATCTAATAATTTTAAATATCTATGCCCCTAACATGGGAGCAGCCAACTACATAAACCAATTAATAACAAAATCAAAGAAACACATCAACAATACAGTAAGAGTAGGGGACTTTAACATCCAAGCAAAAGATCAACAAAGAAATAAAGGCCTTAAATGACACACTGGACCAGATGGACATCACAGATATATTCAGAACATTCCATCCCAAAGCAACAAAATACGCATTCTTCTCTAGTGCACATGGAACATTCTCCAGAACAGATCACATCCTGGGTCACAAATCAGGTCTCAACCAGTACCAAAAGACTGGGATCATTCCCCGCATATTGTCAGACCACAATACTCTGAACCTAGAACTCAATCACAAGAGGAAAGTTGGAAAGAACTCAAATACATGGAGGCTCAGGAGCATCCTACTAAAGAATGAATGGATCAACCAGGAAATTAAAGAAGAATTGAAAAAATTCATGGAAACAAATGATAATGAAAACACAACTGTTCAAAATCTGTGGGACACAGCAAAGGCAGTCCTAAGAGAAAAGTATATAGCGATACAAGCCTTTTTCAAGAAACAAGAAGGGTCTCAAATACACAACCTAACCCTACACCTAAAGGAGCTGGAGAAAGAACAGCAAAGAAAGCCTAAACCCAGCAGGAGAAGAGAAATAGTAAAGATCAGAGCAGAAATCAATGAAATAGGAATGAAAAGAACAATAGGACAAATCAATGAAACTAGGAGCTGGTTCTTTGAAAGAATTAATAATATTGATAACCCCCTGGCCAGACTTATCAAAAAGAAAAGAGAAAGGATCCAAATAAATAAAATCATGAATGAAAAAGGAGATATCAAAAGCAACGCCAAAGAAATACAAACAATTATAAGAACATATTATGAGCAACTATATGCCAGCAAATTTGCCAATCTGGAAGAAATGGATGCATTCCTAAAGACATATAAACTACCACAACTGAACCAGGAAGAAATAGAAAACCTGAACAGACCCATAACCAGTAAGGATATTGAAACAGTCATCAAAAATCTCCCAACAAACAAGAGCCCAGGGCCAGACAGCTTCCCAGGGGAATTCTACCAAACATTTTAAGAAGAATTTATTCTTCTTGAATATTCTTCTGAAACTGTTCCAAAAGATAGAAATTGAAGGAAAACTCCCAAACTCATTTTATGAGGCCAGCATTACCTTGATCCCAAAACCTGAAAAAGACCCCATCAAAAAAGAGAATTACAGGGGTGCCTGGGTGGCTCAGCAGGTTAAGGCCTCTGCCTTTGGCTCAGGTCATGATCCCAGGGTCCTGGGTTCGAGCCCCGCATCGGGCTCTCTGCTCAGCAGGGACCCTGCTTCCTCCTCTCTCTCTGCCTGCCTCTCCGCCTACTTGTAATCTCTGTCAAATAAATAAATAAAATCTTTTTAAAATTTTTTTAAAAAAGAATTGTAGACCAATATCCTTGATGAACATGGATGCGAAAATTCTCACCAAAATACTAGCCAATAGGATCCAACAGTACATTAAAAGGATTATTTACGGGACACCTGGGTGGCTCAGTTGGTTAAGTGGCTGCCTTCGGCTCAGGTCATGATCCCAGCATCCTGGGATTGAGTCCTACATCGGGCTTCTTGCTCAGCAGGGAGCCTGCTTCTCCCTCTGCCTCTGCCTGCCACTCTGCCTGCCTGTGCTCACTCTCTCTGACAAATAAATAAATAAAATCTTTTAAAAAATTAAAAAAATAAAAAAATTAAAAATTAAAAATAAAAGGATTATTCACCATGACCAAGTGGAATTTATTCCCGGGCTGCAAGTTTGGTTCAACATCTGCAAATCAATCAATGTGATATAATACATTAATAAAGGAAAGAGCAAGAACCATATGATACTCTCAATAGATGCTGAAAAAGCATTTGACAAAGTACAGTATCCTTTCTTGATCAAAACTCTTGAAAGTGTAGGGATAGAGGGTACATATCTCAATATCATCAAAGCCATCTATGAAAAACCCACAGTGAAAATCATTCTCAATGAGGAAAAACTGAGAGCTTTTCCGCTAAGGTCAGGAACATGGCTGGGATGTCCACTATCACCACTGCTATTCGACATAGTACTAGAAGTCCTAGCTTCAGCAATCAGACAATAAAAAGAAATTAAAGGCATGTGAATCAGCAAATAAGTCAAACTCTCACTCTTTGCAGATGATATGATACTTTATGTGGAAAACCCAAAAGACTCCACTCCAAAACTACTAGAACTTGTATAGGAATTCTGAAAGTGTCAGGATATAAAATCCATGCACAGAAATCAGTTGCATTTCTATACACCAACAGTAAGACAGAAGGAAGAGAAATTAAGGAGCCAATCCCATTTACAATTGCACCCAAAACGATAAGATGCCTAGGAATAAACCTAACCAAAGAGGTAAATAATCTGTACTTAGAAAACTATAAAGTACTCATGAAAGAAATTGAGGAAGACACAAAGAAATGGAAAAGCATTCCATGCTCATAGATTGGAAGAGCAAATAGTGTGAAAATGTCTATGCTGCCTAAAGCAATCTACACATTTAATGCAATCCCTATCAAAATCCCATCAATTTTTTTCAAAGAAATGGGACAAATAATCCTAAAATTTATATGGAACCAGAAAAGACCCCAAATAGCCAGAGGAATGTTGAAAAAGAAAGTCAGAGTTGGTGGCATCACAATTCCAGACTTCAAGCTCTTTTACAAAGCTGTCATCATCAAGACAGTATGGTACTGGCACAAAAACAGACACATAGATCAATGGAACAGAATAGAGAGCCCAGAAATAGACCCTCAACTCTATGATCAACTAAACTTCAACAAAGCAGGAAGGAATGTCCAATGGGAAAAAGATAGTCTCTTCAACAAATGGTGCTGGGAAAATTCGACAGCCACATGCAGAAGAATGAAACTGGACCATTTCCTTATACCACACACAAAAATAGATTCCAAATGGATGAAAGACCTGAATGTGGGACAGGAATCCATCAAAATCCTTGAGAACACAGGCAGCAACCTCTTCGACCTCAACCACAGCAACTTCTTCCATCCAATGGGATGTGTCATCCCAAAAAGAGAAAGGATAAAAATCATATGATCATTCCAATAGACTTAGAGAAAGTATTTCACAAAGCACAATGTTCATTCATGATAAAAACCCTCAACAAAGTATGTTTAGAAGGAACATAATTTAACATAATAAATGCCATATATGGAAAAAGCCAAAGCAAACATCATACTTAGTGGTGAAAAACTGAGAGCTCTTCCCTAAGGTCAGGAACAAGACAAAGATGTCCACTCATATCACTTTTATTCAAGATAGCACTTCCTACTCACAGAAGTCAGACAACTAAAAGAAACAAAAGGCATCCAGATTGGTAAGGAAGAAGTAAAACTCACTTTTTGCAGATAACATGATACTATATATGGAAAACCCAAAAGATCACCCAAAAACCTGGCTGAACAGATAAACAAATTTGGTAAATTTTCAGAATATAAAATCAATGTATAGAAATCTGTTACATTTCTATGCACCAATAATGAAACAGAAGGAAGAGAAATTTAGAAAACAATCATTTTTGTAATTGAACCCAAAATTATAAAATACCTAGGAATAAACCTAACCAAAGAAATGAAAGACTTGTATTCTGAAAACTATAAAACACTGATGGAAGGAATTGAAGACAACATAAGGAACTGGAAAGACATTCCACACTCAGTCATTAAAAAAATATTGTTAAAATGTTTATACTACCCATAGCAATCTCTATCAAACTACCAATGGCATTTTACACACAACTAGAATAAACAATCCTACAATTTGTATGGAACTACAAAAGACCCAAAAATAGCTGGAACAATCTTGAAAAGGAAAGTAAAGCTAGAAGTATCACAATTCCAGACTTCAAGTTATATTACAATGCTATAGTAATCAAAAGAATATGGCACTAACACAAAAAATAGACACACAGATCAATGGTACAGAAGAGAAAACCCAGAAATACAGCCACAATTGTATGGTCAATTAATCTTCCAAAAGCAGGAAAGAATATCCAATGTGGGAAAAAAAGTCTCTTCAACAAATTGTGTTCAGAAAACTTCAACAAAAGAATGAAACTGGACCACTTTCTTTTCCACACACAAAAATAAATTCAAAATGGATTAAAGACCTAAATGGGAGACCTAAAACCATCAAAACCCTAGAGGAGATCAGAAGTATTAGCTACTTTGATATCCACCATAACTATTTCTTTCTAGATATGTCTCCTGAGGCAAGGGAAAGAAAAGCAAACTTTTGGGACTTCATTAAAAAAAAAGCTTATGTATAGTAAAGAAAATAATGCACAAAACTGAAAAGCAACCTACAGAATTGGAGAAGGTATTTGCAAATGACATATCCAATAAAGGGTTAGTATCCAAAATACATAAAGAACTTACCAAACTCAACATCCCAAAACTAATAATCCAATTTAAAAATGAGCAAAGACATGAATAGACATTTCTCTAAAGAAAACATACAGATGGCCAACAGACACATGAAAAGATGCTCGTCATCGGTTATCATGAGGGAAATCCAATATCACCTCACACCTGTCAGAATGGCCAAAATCATCAGCACAAGAAAAGACAAGTGTTGGTGAGGATGCAGAGAAAAAGGAAATCTCTCGCACTGTTGATGGTAATACAAACTGGAACAGTGACTCTGGAAATAGTAATGAGTTTCCCCAAAAAGTAAAAAAATAGAACTACCTTATGATCCAGCAATTGCACTACTAGGTATTTATCCCTAAAATACAACACATTATGTCAAAGGAATGCATACAGCCTTGTGTTTATAGCAGCATTATCTATTAAAGCCAAGATATGGAAGCAGCCCAAGTATCGACAGGAAGACATAGTATACACACACACACACACACACACACACACACGTGCACATCCGCATACGGTGGAATATTACTCAGCCATCAGAAAGAATGAAATCTTGTCATTTACAATGACATAGATGGAGCTAGACAGTATAATGCTAAATGAAATAAGTCTGAGAAAGGCAAATACCATATGATTTCATTCATACATGGAATTTAAGAAACAAAGCAAATGAGCAAAGGGAAAAAAAAGAAAGAGAGAGAGACAAACCAAGAAATATACTCTTAACTTTAGAGAACAAACTAATGGTTACCAGGGGAGGTGGGTGAGCAGGTGGGTTAAATAGGTCGTGGGGATCAAGGAGTGCATTTGTGATGCAACACGTGCAACAATTCTATAGTTAGTAGTGTACAGAATTGTTGAATCACTATATCATAAACCTGAAACTAATATAACACTGTATGTTAACTAACTGGAATTCAAATAAAAACTTGGGGAAAAATGCAATACTCTTAAAATTCTTATAAAAATCAGCCCTGTTAAAACATTAAAAATGCTTCACAGTACATACATACTCTTCTGAATGGAAGACTGAATATATGAAAGACTGAGCATTTTTTTCCCATAGTGTATCAGTCTCTTGCTTAAATTGTCTTAATGGAGGAGGGTTAAAGTCAGATAGAAGTAAAATGTAAATATTCCCCCACAGAACAGTGGGTGTAGCCTTCTTAGGAAAACCAGATATCTTACAGAAAAAAAGATCTACACTTTTAATCTACACCAACTTTAATGTGAACAATTTTTCACATTAAATATATAAATATTTTGAATAAAATGTCTGCTTTTCATTTTATCTCTATTTAAATAGTCCTCTTTTCTCAAGATCTGGCATAACTGCCACCTCTGTATTGAAGTCTTCCCTGATCTCAGAGAGAACTGAACTCACTGAATCATGAATTCCAATGGTAATTGCTTTGTACTTATCTTATTTCCTGACACTAATTACCTGCCACCCTATATTTTAGTTATTGGTTTGTATGCATTACCTCTAGGGTAATGACTATATAATTTATTGACCTAAAATGAACTCCTTGAGAATAAAAGGGGCATCTAACAATTAAGCTAGGGACACAGGTATAAACTCAGACTGCCCTGAGTAAATTGTGAAGGATGGTTATTTTTTATCTCCCTTATTTGAATAAAAGCTTTTGAAGCCCATGGATTAGAGCTTTGTTTTTGTTCCTTTATGGTATTTAGTAATGTTCATTAAAATCAAAATAGAGAAGCTTAATAGAATTTGCTAGATGATTGCTTTTTTTTTGTTTTTTTATTCCTTTTATTCAGTCCTAAATAGTTCATCTTTTTGGTTTATGGACAATCAAATCATTACATGTACAGAGCTCATATAAACAAGAATTTTATAGACTCTAAAATAAAAACTGTTCAGTGGCTGGTTCAATTAATACACACATACACACTTGCAAATGGTAGACACATTGCTATGAACAAAAGTCAGTCTATCACAGAACATAATATTCCCTTTTTTTAAATTTAAACTTAATTTTTTATTTTTATTTTTTTTAAGATTTTATTTATTTATTTGACAGACAGAGATCACAAGTAGGCAGAGAGGCAGGCAGAGAGAGGGGGAGAAGAAGCAGGCTCCCTGCTGAGCAGAGAGCTGGATGCAGGGCTTGATCCCAGGACCCTGAGATCATGACCTGAGCCAAAGACAGAGGCTTAACCCACTGAGCCACCTAGGTGCCCCTAAATTTAATTTTTAAAATTTAAATTCAATTAATTGACATATACTATATTATTAGTTTCAGAAGTAGAGTTTAATGATTCATCAGTTGCATAAAACACCCTAGGCTCATTATATCAAGTGTCCTCCTTAGTACCCATCACCCAAATGCTCACCAATGCCCCACCCAGCTCCCCTTCAGCAACCCTTAGTTTGTTTCTTAGACTTATGACAGCATTTGCCTTTTAATTTATTGGGCCACAGGCCAAATTTGGAAGATTTGAATCTCAAAAAATGATTAAACTAACAAAATACTTAGACTAAGGATGATTGAGGAAAATCAGTGTTTTAGCACATTCCAGAAATTCATGATTATTAATTTTAATATCTGGATAATTCATAATTCTAATTGATATAGTTAGCTAGAATATATTTCATACTTTTGTCATTAAACAATGGCAATTTTCTACATTTTCTATCTATGAAAGATTATATAAAAGAAATTCAAGTATTATCAACAATCTCACATTTAATACATTTTCCCATTGTTTTGAATTCAGCTTAGATTTTGAATAAGATTGTAATACAAACTTCAACGCTTATGTGATATTTTTTGTAGTTTTTTTAAAACTAAGTTTTCTTTCATTCAGTAAATATTGATAATTTATTTTAATTAATTAAAAGGTCATTCAATGTGCTATAACCTGGGGACAAAACACTGAAGATGATATATTTGATCAGAAAGGAACATCATCTTAATTATATTTTGAAAGTATTTGAACTGGAATCTAGTTTTATATTTGTGGATGTAAAATGTATAGGCAGAGTATCAGTCTAAAAAATAACATACTAAACTAAATACAGTTAGACACTTTAGGTGCATGATGTTTACCTCTGTGTCATCAGACAAGTCAAATATAGAGAACTTATATAAGTTTCTTTCCCATCAGTAGAATAGTATGTGAATTACCATACAGGCTTTTGATTTTGGAAACAAACTTGGTTTTTGGTACAATGATGTTACACCCTATTACAGCTGACCTTATCAGGTCAGATTGTATTCATATTTTTTCTAAGCTAGCAATTAATTTCAAAGTTTTCAAGATTCAGATTACCTTTTTTTTGGCCAAAGTTATTCCTTCAGTTAGTTTTTAATATCATGCTATAGGGAATATGATTAACAAGGATACATAATCTTACAATTAGGTTCATATAAACAAAAATATATCATAAAGTATAAGGCAAGGTCCCAGGAGGACACAGATAATATATTCAATTAAGACAAAAAGAAAAGGGTTAATTAAAGAGATTACCTTAAAAGTTAGTAGTGTGGCAACCTTTGTTTAAGGACTTAATTCCACAGGGAAAGAGTTGGTGCACCAAATACCCAATGTGTCTGTCTTCCATCCCTCTGACCATCTGCCTGGGTTCTTCACTGGCCAAATTCAAATGGAAGAGGATGAGAGAACCTGCTGCAATAGTCACTACAGGTGCACTTTCCAGGAAGGAGAGCAGGATGGAGAATGAATCTAAAAGGACAAAAAGAAGAGATAAGCCAAACTCAGCATACATTGTTGTCTTTTTTTTTCTTACACTGTTGTCTCTGACCAGGGTGACAGATGTACTCCAAATACAGGAGACTCAAAGTCACACACAAAATCATTTAATCATACTTTTCCCTGAAACCTAATAAGCTAGCCACAACCATTGTTCATATGAAAAAGTGGAAGAAAAATGAGGGGGGAAAAAATGTTAAATAATGTAAAATATAGCTGTTAAGTCTCCACTACTTTGGTCAAAAGACCTAGGTTGGTGATCATAACTGCCTTAATCTGTAATACATTTCATATTCTCCTTACCCTCTGCCAGAGCTTTTTGGGACAAGGTTCTTTAATGTGGTCATCTGAACTACCTTTCCTATAGAACCTGACACCTTGCTTTGCCACAGTGTTCCACTGGTCATGGCTATTAATAATACAAAGAAGTAACAAGAGGCACCACAGTGAACCTCCTGGATTTCGATAATAGACCTCTATTTGTCCATTGTTCTAATACCTACTTGATAAGGGAATCAATAACCTCGGTAAGTTCTCTTCTTCTTGATGAAGAGACATGAGAAGACCATAGTGCCCAGGAGTAGATTTAGCCTGAATTCATTGGAATCATGACGGTATTTATTTGGGGCACTAGAATTCTCACAGCCACCAAGTTAAAGGTTGCAGTGACAAGAAGAAAAATTTGTCAAAGTGTTGCTAACTGTAATAATGAGAGGGAACACCTTCGCTGTTATCTCCTGGATACCAGATCTATGCATTCTAGGCATATATAAAGGTGCTGGTTGTAGGTACATATCACACGCTGTAAGCCAACCATGGCTTATCTTAGTCCTTGATAATATGCCCATGCCATCCTTAAATTCCATTAGGCTACTTCTGTGACCAGTTACTCTTATATTCTCAACAAGGGCGCTATCACCCCCAAGTGGTGGAAATTGGGTTTTGAGTGTGAAAAAATCTGGGATATTATAATAGCATTTAATGTAAGGGGGTGGAAAGTGATTAGGAAAATAATATCTAAAAATATTCCTTAAGGGATTGATAATGAAAAAAAATGTTAAAAAACAACGAATTACTGTTATAATTTAGAATCCCAGAATTCATTTCAAAGACTATTTACAGAAGTATGGGGAGGGTGTTGAAAAACCACAAAAAATAGTACCATATCCTTGGGCTAGTATCAGTGAGGGCAGGTATTGTCACCTGTATGCCAGAAGAGAGAAAAAAAAAGTGCAGTTAAGAGAACTTGGAAGCAAATAATCATAATTAAATGACCAATTTGAGAAGAACTGGGACCTTCAATTGACAAAAACCACCAGCTCAAAATACTTTAGGAAAGACTTCAGGGTAAAATATTCCTTAACCTTATTTTCCTACCTTTTCCTGATCTGCCAGTTCCCAAATTGCTAATCCTAACTGGAAGCTATAGGGAAAGGGAAGCCACTTATTTAGGCTATCCAGGTCAGTCTCCTATGTCAGAGAGCAAAGTAGAAAGAGGTGATGGCGGTCGCCAAACTGTGGAAAGAACCAAGATGCCCTTCAACGGACAAATGGATAAAGAAGATGTGGTCTATATACACTATGGAGAATTATGCCTTCATCAGAAAGGATGAATACCCAACTTTTGTAGCAACATGGACGGGACTGGAAGAGATTATGTTGAGTGAAATAAGTCAAGCAGAGAGAGTCAATTATCATATGGTTTCACTTATTTGTGGAGCATAACAAATAACATGGAGGACATGGGGAGATGGAGAGAAGGGATTTGAGGGAAATTGGAAGGGGAGGTGAACCACGAGAGACTATGGACTCTGAAAAAAAACCTGAGAGGTTTTGAAGGGCAGGGGGGGTGGAAGTTTGGGGGAGCCAGGTGGTGGGTATTATGGAGGGCACGCATTGCATGGAGCACTGGGTGTGGTGCAAAAACAATGAATACTGTTACGCTGAAAAGAAAAAAAAAAAGAGGTGGTGGGGTAATCAAATGCTAGTTTAAACACAACAGCATTTAAGGGTAACCAGAAAAAGGAAGATTATATTCTAAAATTTTCCTGTTGCTTTATTGTAAGGGAAAACATTTGGATTAACCATTATATATTTATATATATGAATAAATATTTTTATATATAAAGATATATACACATATATAAAAATGTATGTACATTTATGTACATATATATGTATATATATATCTTGAGATATATATCTAAATACAATCTTTTTGCATAAATCTCAATCTAAGTTAAGATGGGGAGCAAATGAAAATATACTGTCATAATTTCTAACACCGGTATTATAGTGTTATTATTACCTTGAATTCAAGGTAACTTACCATTATCATTTTTATATAGGAAATTCTATACAGAAGTCTGTACAGAAAGCCTATACAAAGATTCTAATTTTATCTAAAAAATAAGTAAAGCCATTGTGTTATTTAACCTAGATGTAGCATATCAAGAATTTATTATTCAACACTAAGAAATTCATTCCCAAATGCCACCTCCATATAGTCTGACACTTGATCATTATACACTCTCAGTTTGCTGTGGATATGTTTGTCCACAGTTACAGCAAGTGGACCAGGCAATACCAGGAGGCACTAAAAGTAGGTCATCAGGGTTTCACATGCATTACCTTCTGTCCTCATCATGTAATACTGCTCTCCAGCCTTCAGCTGATCAAGGTCATCACCTCATTGTTCTCAAGTGTGAGTGGCCTCACACTGCAGGCTCAGTGTTAACTTCTATTACTCATTCAGAGATGAGAGGCTAGTTACACAATGGTAAAAGACTTTGTGAAATTGAGCCCACAAATAACCTCTATCTCTACCACTTTGATCACTTTTTTAAAAATTGTGCATATTATCTTAATTCCAGGACAGTCACTGAAGAAAGCTGGCTAAGTCATTCTGTCTACTTCATTGTGCAGAGCCTCTTCCATGATGGATGTTTTCTGGTATAAATGGAAAAATCTTCACTTTGTGTCTTGTGCCATATATCCATTCACATAACTCTACCAAAGACCTTGTCTCAGATCTCTCGGTCTTTTTTTTTTTTTTTTAAGATTTTATTTCTTTATTTGTCAGTGATAGATAGAGAGAGAGAGGAGCACAGGCAGACAGAGTGGCAGAGGGAGAAGCAGGCTCCCTGTGGAGTAAGGAGCCCTATGTGGGACTCAATCCCAGGATGCTGGGATCATGACCTGAGCCGAAGGCAGCCACTTAACCAACTGAGCCACCCAGGCATCCCTCTCGGTCTTTTTCTATCCAGGTTCCTGACCGACTGCCCTGGCCAATGGGTCTTTAATATGGATCTACATATATTCTTTTTTTTAAGATTTTATTTATTTATTTGACAGATAGAGACCACAAGTAGGCAGAGAGGCAGGCAGAGAGAGAGAGAGAGGAGGAAGCAGGCTCCCTGCCGAGCAGAGAGCCCGATGCGGGGCTCGATCCCAGGACCCTGGGATCATGACCTGAGCCGAAGGCAGAGGCTTTAACCCACTGAGCCACCCAGGTGCCCCTCTACATATATTCTTAACTAAAGTATTTTTTGTTCACTGTGTCACATTGGCATTATGTCCATCTATATAATGGTTCAGTATGGTGTTCTATGGGATTTCTCTTAAGTCCTCATCTCTTTAACTTTAGTATGAGAAAGCATGGGAAATTTGACACTGTCCTGAGATAAAACTATAAATTAATATTAACCATTTCATGTGAATGCAAGCCATTTCTGACTTCTTTTATAATTGAAATAGAAAAAAATCCATTTGTGAAATAAATGACCATATACCATCTGCCTAAGGGACTATTAATCTATTCTAATAATAACATCATGCCTGACACAGTAAGGTGATATTGGGCCTTTCACTTGGTAGAGCTGCAATAGTCTATCATTATTAATTCTCTAGTGTCTGCAGGGGCTACATGACAAAGTAAATGGATATGTGCTAGTGGCCTACTATCTCTGTATCTTTTAGGTCTTTTAATGGTCAAACTAATCTTCATCATATATCTTAGGAAAAGATACTGTTTTCTTGGATGCTTGGCGGGGATTGAGTGGGAGGAGTCATTTCAAAGTATTGTGTTTGGCTTCCCCCATTACATTAACTTTTACTCCATTGACCAGAGACTCAATGTGGAGTCACTCCTACTCCTAGGTATACCAATTCCATTTATGTGTTCAGAAATCAAGAAAATGACCACTGAATGAGTGTGCAGACCCTCTGGATTCAACTTTGGGCCAGACTTTGACCAAAACTTCATTTAAAAAAAAAAAATCCAACCCCTATAGGTTTCCATTTGAACAAGCAAGAGAGGAGAGCATGGCAGTGCTTTGTGTCTCCAGGTATTGATGACAACTCAGATTCTGTTTGCAATGGTCCTTGAAATGTTTGTGTAAAAGGAAATAGAGAAGGGGCTAAGGAAGTGTGGAAAAGTTGCTAGATCGTGAAGTAAGTTAAGGAGGAGAATGTAAGTATGGAGTCTAAGGTAGGTTCAGCAAAGCCATTTATGAGCCTTAAACCAAAGTTGGTCACTTTCCAATGGCTGAGTAATATTCCATTGTGTATACGGACCACATCTTTATCCATTCGTCAGTTGAAGGGCATCTTGGCTCTTTCCACATTTTGGCTATTGTGGACATTTTTGCTATGAACATTGGGGTGCATATGGCCCTTCTTTTCACTACATCTGTATCTTTGGGGTAAATGCCTAGTAGTTCAATTGCTGGGTCATAGGGTAGCTCTATTTTTAATTTTCTGAGGACCCTCCACACTGTTTTTCAGTAGCTTTCACAGTTATCAACCTAACACATGCATTTCTCTGCTCCCTTTTATAGCAAAAAACAAACAAGTCAAAACAAAACAAAAAGTTATGTTTACTTAAGTTCCTTTCTTATTTTTTTTCTTCAAGCCAAGAATTGGGCTTCCAGCAATATCAAAACTTCTATTTCAAAGTCACCGGTTGCTTAATCTCATAGTCAATTCTCATTGCTCATCCTACCTCATCTCTCAGCCACACTTGTACAGTTGATCAGTTCTACCTTGATTCATTATACTCACTTGTCTCCCAGTATACCAGACATCCTTGGTTTCCTCCTTTCATAGTGGATATCTTTCAGTTTCTTTTGCTGACTCTCAGTTCTCAGGATTTGGATCACTTTCCTCTGTGTCTAGCCTTCTCTTGCAGATCTTATTCATGATGTATATAGAGCAATGACTCCCAAATGTAAATCTCATGCTTAGTTCTCTTCCTTGAACTCCATTCTCATACATTCAGTTGTATTCTCAACATCTCCATGTGAATATGTAATGGACATTTCAAAATTAGCATGGCTTTCACCATCTCTGTATTGAACCTCCCCCACCCCTCATCCTGCATTACTCCTTTGTCAGTTAAAGGCAATTTGTTTTTCTAGTTACTCATGTAATAAAATAGTTGAAGTTATCCTTGACATCTCTCTTTTTCTCACACTCCACATCCAATCCATACATATCTACTTCCAGTATACATAGATAGCTATACAGATATGTATAGATACAGAAATAGATATATGGATATATAGATATATAGATGCTGATCACTACCAACCACTACTATCTCTTGTCTAGATTATTGCAATGACCTTATTATCTGCCTACTTGCACTTCTGCCCCTTAAAAAATTTATTCTCAACACAACAGCAAGAGGGATTCTTTAAAAGTGTAATAGATCAAGCCAGTTCTTGCACAAAATCCTCTGATAAATGTCAATTTGTAACATGAAAATTAAATGCTAGCATTTTTAATTTGCCTACAAAGCCAAGCATGAACCTTGTTACCTACCTCTATGTTGTCAGTTCCTTCTACCCTTCTTCTCACTCACGTTTCTCAAAACACACTAGCTTTCTTGTTTTTTAAACACATTATGCATGTCTTAAAGCCTCAGGGCCTTTGCACTGTCATTTTCCCTCTGCTTAGATTACACTTCACCTCAGTATTAATCTTCATGGTTTACTACATCTTCTTCAACAATACACTTAAATGCTTTCTCTTCAAAGAGGTCCTGCCAGACCAACATTTTAAAAACTACAACCCTCATTGAGGCATTCAGTTTCCCATCCTTATTTATTTTTCTCTATAGCACTTATCATTTTACAGTATACTATGTATTTATTTGTTTTCTTTTTGTCTCTTTCTCTTCACAGTGTACTGCGGAATCCAGAGTTGTAGAAATTTTTTTTTCAATTTTGTTCACTGCTGTATCTCTAATTTGTGAAATAAAACCTGTCATATGAGACACATTTAACCAGCATTTATTAAATGAATGAATTTACATTTGTTTTCTAATACCATATTGCTGTTTTTTTTAAATATTTTTTTATTTCTTTTCAGCGTAACAGAATTCATGTTTTACACCACACCCAGTGCTCCATGCAATGTGTGCCCTCCATAATATCCACCACCAGGCTCCCCCAACCTCCCACCCCCCGCCCCTTCAAAACCCTCAGGTTATTTTTCAGAGTCCATAGTCTCTCATGGTTCATCTCCCCCCCAATTTCCCTCAACACCCTTCTCTCCATCTCCCCATGTTCTCCGTGTTATTTGTTATGCTCCACAAATAAGTGAAACCATATGATAATTGGCTCTCTCTGCTTGACTTATTTCACTCCGCATAATCTCTTCCAGTCCCGTCCATGTTGCTACAAAAGTCGGGTATTCATCCTTTCTGATGGAGGCATAATACTCCATAGTGTATATGGACCACATCTTCCTTATCCATTCATCCGTTGAAGGGCATCTTGGTTCTTTTCACAGTTTGGCGACCGTGGCCATTGCTGCTATAAACATTGGGGTACAGATGGCCCTTCTTTTCACCACATCTGTATCTTTGGGGTAAATACCCAGTAGTGCAATTGCAGGGTCATAGGGAAGCTCTATTTTTAACTTCTTGAGGAACCTCCACACTTCTCCAGAGTGGCTGCACCAACTTGCATTCCCACCAACAGTGTAAGAGGGTTCCCCTTTCTCCACATCCTCTCCAACACACGTTGTTTCCTGTCTCGCTAATTTTGGCCATTCTAACTGGTGTGAGGTGGTATCTCAATGTGGTTTTAATTTGTA
>PISX010014572.1:0-52576 GCA_004024625.1 Mellivora capensis
TTTAGATTTGAGTCGAAGACATAGAAATTTTTATTATATCATTAATATAAGTAATTTTAAAAGAATCTCTCTTGGGGTAGTGTATTGTTCTGTGCATTTATTTTAAATGCTTTAAAAAATACAGATCAACACTCTTCTCTTCAAATGCATTTGAAAACTTTTATAGATAAAATATTGGGGCACCTTGCTGGCTCAGATGGTTAAGCATCTGTCTTAGGCTTAGGACATGATCTCCGGGTCCTGGGATCTAGCCCCACATCGGGCTCCCAGCTAAGCTGGGAGTCTGTTTCTCCCCCTCCTCTCCCTCTGCCTCTCCCTCTGCCTCTCCCTCTCCTCATGCCCTCTCTTTGTGTGTGTGTCTCTCTCTGTCTTAAATAAATAAACAAATTTTTAAAAACTTGTCAAAAATATAGATAAAATATTTCAGGCTGCTTGAGGACAGGGACCATGTTTGGTCACCATTTTATCTGGCACCTTGCATAGCTCTTGAACACAGAGTAAGCCATTAATAAGATCTAGTGCGTTTACTGGGTATTTACCCCAAGGATACACATGTGGTGAAAAGAAGGGCTATCTGTACCCCAATGTTTATGTCAGCAATGGCCACGGTCACCAAGCTGTGGAAAAAACCAAGATCCCCTTCCACGGACGAATGGATAAGGAACATGTGGTCCATATACACTATGGAGTATTATGCCTCCATCAGAAAGGATGAATACCCAACTTTTGTAGCAACATGGACGGGACTGGAAGAGATTATGCTGAGTGAAATAAGTCAAGCAGAGAGAGTCAATTATCATATGGTAGCACTTATTTGTGGAGCATAACAAATAACACGGAGGACATGGGGAGATGGAGAGGAGAAGGGAATTGAGGGAAATTGGAGGGGGAGATGAACCATGAGAGACTATGGACTCTGAAAAACAACCTGAGGGTTTTGAAGGGGTGGGGGGGGTGGGAGGTTGGGGGAACCAAGTGATGGGTATTATGGAGGGCACGCATTGCATGGAGCACTGGGTGTGGTGCAAAAACTATGAATTCTGTTACACTGAAAAGAAATTTAAAAAAAAGATACATATATATGTGTGTGTGTGTGTATGTGCGTGTGTGTGTATATATATATATAGGAAAAGATTTGCTGATGCAAACAGCATGAAGGTTCAGTATGAGCTCCTAATGAACAGCAGCTTGTCAGCAACCGAAGGCAGTGTTCAGTGTTGATTAGATTATTTTTAGATTCTAAAGTCCATTTATAGTCTATGGAAAGTACAGGTGTAAAGTGGAAGAATTCCTAAGGTGCCCTTAAGGACCCAGTAAAAGAAAATTATAAGCTTGTGATTCATCCATGTGGATGTAATTGGTGGTGGGAAGGATGAGCTCGATGAGAAAATAAACAGAAGTGTCAAAGCGTTGTTGAGAAATGATCCTGCAGGCAGTGTGCCCATAGGAGGGGGCCAAGTTCTGGCAGAGCTGCTGCCATTCCAAAGTCCATGTGAGCAGACAAATCTTGGAGAACACATTAGCCAGGTCACAGATTTCTTCTCGGTGGCTACTGTCAAGGCTATTCTTTTCTTTTCTTTTTAAAGATTTTATTTATTTATTTGAGAGAAAGAATGAGAGAGAGCATGAAGGGGGTGGTGCAGAGTGAGACAGGAAGCAGACTTCCCACTGAGCAGGGATACTGACGTTGGACTCCATCCCAAATCTCTGAGGTCATGACCTGAGCCAATGGCAGATGCTTAACCTACTGAGCCATCCAGATGCCCCAAGGCTATTCTTTTAAACTAAAGAATCCTACTTCAGAAAATACTCTCTTATTTATTTATTTTTTTAATTTGGGAATAAGAGACTAAAGAAAATTAGGATTCAGGAATATTACTTTCACTGTAAGTTTTAGCATCTGGTTTGGAGCAAAGTACTGCTAATATTGACTGACTTCAGAGTCAACATTCACTAAAATGTCAAGAACTGAAGGGGAAAAAGTAAATCTAGTTGGAAAAGTGCAAATAAACTGGCCTCTTAATGAATTATATACATGATCCAAAATGGGACTGACAATACAAGGGGTTTAAAAACTCACTGAAAAATAACCAGCAGTAGAAAGACCATTTCTCTTGGGTGCTTGTGTTGGCATGTCTAGAGCTGCCAAGCTTGGGGTCCAAAGTCAGAAACCCATCTCTTTGGTGGTTCTTTAATTAACTAAAGTAAAAGACTCCTCAAACCACCTCTCTGATTTTGTCTCATTTATTGACTTCTTTCTTGGCAGGTTTTCACCTAAACTCAAGCTGGAAGGATGAATGCTCCCTCTTTTTAGATATTATAAGACAATAGATTTTATAATATTTCCTACTGGTATTTTATCAGAATCAATTGGGTATCATCTGCAACATTTTTGTTTAAGATACAGGTATGGTTCAAAATTAATTAACTGCTGGATTGCTGGTAAAACATTATTTCTGAGTGTGTCTGTGAGGGCGTTTCTGGAAGAGATTAGCATTTGAATCAGTATACTGAGTAAAGGGATCACCCTCACAAATATGAGTATGCATTACCCAATCCAGTGAGGGCATGAGGGGAACAAAAAGACCAAGAAAAGGCTAAATTCTTCCCTCATTTCTTGAGCTGGGACATCCATCTTCTCCTGACCTTGTAGGACCTTTGGACTCTGAGACTTTTATCAGTCGCCCTAATGCTTCTCAGGCCTTCAGACTCAGACTGAATTATACCACTGGCTCTTCTCGTCCTCCAGCTTGCAGTCAGCATATGTGCATAGCTCAGCCTCTATAATTGCATAAGCCAATTCTCACAATAAATCTTTTCTTATACATCCATCTATATATTTGCTTTTGTGTCTGTTTCTTTGGAGAACCCTGACTAATGTAACTAACATTTTGTAACTCTTCCTCAGAACTGAAAAATGTATACTAATGGACACAGAAACTGTTGATGTGACCTTCTGGTTATCCAGTTATTTGGAAATAACTTGTCAACTCGCTAAAGACTATAAAAAGTAAAAAACCAAGCCTTAAGTGGCTACTATGATAAAACTAGGTTAGATATCAAAACAGGAGACAGAAAATTGAAGACCGTGGAAAGGGGATAAAAAGTGTCCAAAAAATATCATCTGCTGGAGAGCAAGCAAATACTTTAGTTCCCAAGAAACCCGGAATCAATAAAGACTAAGATATGAGCTAAAGTGTTGTTGGTGGGTATATTTTATTGATAAATTAAAAGAAAACCCCTATTTCAATTCTTTTTCATATAGTTTATGATTTTGGCTTCACCTGTGATAAATAGCTGATTATAAACTTATCATTTCAATGCTTTTGGCCATCTTTATAATCGAATCTGGCCAATGACATAAAATATTATATTTATTGTCAAGATTGCTAAGAATTAGTTGGTCCCAAACAAGGTAACCATCAATGTGGCAAAGCAACAAAATATCCTGAATCAGATATGAAAAACCTGCTTGTTTATAGTAAGAGATTTTAAAATTCAGACAAATTCATGAATAGTATAGTTTATACCCTCATAACTTGTCAAATTTTTTGGTTACACTGATTATCTTTTTTAAATGAAATTTATTAGCAAGCTTGATGACACATATTCAGTTAGAAGAAATGGTACTCCCCACTTTTTTCTAAAAGAATGGCTGAGGATTTGCCAGAAGAATCTTTGTAAAATTCTATTTGATTTTCTGCATCTTGTTAATTAAAATTACAACAAAATGTTTGATTGTTGCATGTCCAAAATAAAATATATTATTATGAATTATTTTTGTTTATTAAAATCACACTTTAGGAAGAGGGACTAGACAGAAATTTCGCTATTCCTTCCATCAAATACAATTAAAAACCCCGCATATTATATCTAAAGCAAGTACAAGAATACTCGGGAGGGTAGAAGAAGAAGGCAGACCAGCCAGGGACCTTATGATGTGATAAGCCACACAGCGGTAAGTTCTCTGGATTTTTTCCCCCCTCATATATCCTAGACTTTGAGTTGAAGAAGTCAATAACTTGGAAGTGCCAAAGGGTAAAGGTTAAAAGAACTCCAATAAATCATATGGTCTGTAGACCAAGGACTAGGAAAGGGACAGGCTAGTGAGACACAAGACTTTTAAGCAGTAACTGTTCTATTCCAGGCAGAAAACACAGGTAAAACTGTGACTCACTCCTTTCAACACCAATAATGGTGGAAAGAGGAGCTTAGATCTGTACCCTCAGCAGACTATATACACTGATGCTCCAACACCTCTGTTTGGGTAATGTCAGAGGAGGCCAAGGAGGGAACCAGGACTTTTATGCTCATTAGCCAGTATGAGGTCCCACCACTCTGGTAGAATCAGTGAAGAGCACAGGGAAAGCCTAGGTTTCTACCTCCACTTGGCTGTAAAGACGGTACAGAAGAAACCTCCTGGAGAGTAAGGACTGCTGCTAGTGGTAGCGAGGCCTCTCCCCCTGCTGTATCAGTGGGGGTCATGCAGGCGGCTAGAAATGCCATCCCTACTCTGAAGTAATGGGGAGACCTCCCACTTGGGCATCAGTGGAGGCTAGGTAGGGAAACTGCATTTCTGCCTGTCACCCCCCTTCCTCTGTGGGGATGCTCTCAGAGAAAGCCAGCTATATCAGAAAGTTTAAATAAGATCCAGGTATTATAACAAAAAAAAAAAAAAAAGAAAAAGAAAGAAAGGTCTAAGTTTCAATAAAAAATCACTCTTCATACCAAGAAAAAATAAGATCACAAACTGAATAAAAAAACACCATAGATACTAACACTGAGATGAAATGTTAGAGTTATTTGACAAAGAATTTAAAGAAAGAATGATAAAGGTATTTCTATGAGCAATTCCAAACCTGCCAGAAACAAATTAAAAATTAGAAAGCCTCAGGAAAGAAATAAAGTCTCAACAAAGAAAGGGAAGCTATAAAGAAGAATCAAATGGAAAATTTATATGAAACACATAATAAATGAAATTTTTTAAAAACTCAGTGGATGATGTTGACACAGTTTGGGAGGACAGAAGAAAAAAAATCAGTCAACAGGAAGGTGGGACAAGGGAAATAGCTCAGTCTAAACAACAGTGAGAAAAGAAACTGAAAAGAAAGCGCCTCAGCGACCAGTGGGGGCAACAACAAAAAGATCTGACATTTATGTCATTGGAGTCCCAGAAGGAAGGGGGAAAGAGGGCAGGACTGAAAGTTCATGAAGAAAAAATTACCAAATTTAGTAAGAGATATAAACGTACAGAGTCAAGAGACGGAGTAAACCCAAACAGGATAAACTCTAAGAAACCCATGCTAACATATCTCATAATTAAACTCCATAAAACTAAAAGCAAACAAACAAAAATCTTGAAAGCGGCCAGAGAGAAATGGTATTTTATATATGGGGAAAAACAATTCAAATGGCAGTAAGTTTCTTAATAGAACTTAGAGGCCAGGAGGAAGTGGCACAACATTTTTCAAGTACTGAAAAAGGACAATGAACCCAGAATCCTATACCTTGTGAAAAATGTCCTCCAGAAATGAAACAAAAGTCAAGATATTCTAAGATAAAGAAAACTAAGAGATTTTGTTGCCAGCAAAATGTTTCTAAAGGAATTATTAATGGAAGTTCTTTAAACAAAATGGGAATAAAAGATAACTTGCAATATCAGGAAGAAAAAAGAACATGGTAAGCAAAAATATGAGTAAATGCAAAACACTTTCTCCTCTTGGGTTCTAAATTGTTTGATGGTTGAAGCAAAACTTAAAACACTGTCTATGTGATTCTAAACATGGAATAAATAAGAGACAGCAAAGGGACATAAATGAAAGCAAAGTTTCTATACTTCACTCAGACTGGTAAAAATACAACTCTAGGCTGTGATAACGTAACACATCTATAGCATCTAAAGCAGTCACAAAAAAGACACATTCAAAAACACCAGATGAATCAAAATGGAATTCTAGAAAATATTCAAGTAATCTACAGGAAGAAAAAGAAAACAAAGCGTTGAAAAAAAGAGAAAACAAATAAACAAAAAAAAAAAACCCACAAAAGGCAGACCTAAGCCCTGACATACCAATAATTATAATACACTGAATGGTCTCTATACAGCAGTAAAAGACAGATTTTCATAATGGTTTAAAAAGCATGACCCGTGTACATGCCATTTGTAAGAAGGCCACTTCAACTATAACAATATAGGGAGGTTGAAAGTAAAAGGATAGAAAAAGATATATCATGCAAACTTTAATCAAAGAAACAAAAGGAATAGGTAAGTAATATCAGATAAATTAGACTTCAAAGAAAATTACCAGAGACAGAGAAAGTTATGATATAATGATGAGAGTTAGTTCATCAAAAAGATGTAACAATCCTAATTGTGTATGTGCAAAACAATAAATTGCAAAAAACAATAGAACTGAAAGTAGAATTAAAGGAGAAATAGATCCACAATTACAGGTGGGTACTGAAATAACCCTCTCTTAGTAACAGATTAGAACAACTGGACAGAAAATCAGTAAGGATATAGGAGAACTGAACAAGAACATCAACCCACCAGGGTTTAACTGACATTTTATAGAATATCCTACTCAACATTGGAATAGAAAAATTTTCACATGCCTTTAAAACATTCAACAAGATAGACCATATCCTGGGTTATAAAAAAAATCTCAACACACTTAAAGTATTTGAAATCATAGAATGTATTTTTTACCACAATGGAATCAAAGTAGAAATCAAGGACAGAAAGACCAAAAAAATGCCCAAACACTTGGAAACTAAACAACAAATTTTTACATAATCTATGGGTCAAAAGGAATTCCCAAAGAAATAAAAAATACACTTAGCTGAATGAAGATGAAAATACTACGTATAAAAATTTGTGAGTAATAACTAAAGTGTCAAAAGATAAATTTTTGGACTAAATACGGGAGAAAAGAGGAAAAGCCTTAAATCAATAAACTAACCTCCAAGTTCAAGAGTATTAAAAAAAAATAAGAAATAAACCCAAAGCAAGTAAAAAGAAGGGAATAATACATGAAAGAACAGAAACCAATGAAATCCCCAACAGTATACCAAAGAGACAATTAATATGCAAAGAGTTTGTTTGTTGTGAAGATCAATAAAATCAACAAGCTTCTATCAAGATTGACAAGGACAAAAAGAGAAAACATACATTTGTATGTTTTGAAAAAAATAATTGAACTCCATAAACCGATATCAGAGATCAATCATGGGCTATGTATAACTGCAGACCTCGCAGTCACCTAAGAATAATGAGGGAATCCTATGAACCACTAAACATATCAATCATACAAACTCCTTGTCCACTTCCTTGAAAAACACAAAGTGTCACAGTTGATCCAATGTGAGCCCTATAACTATTAAGAAAATGGGATTCATAATTTAAAAATCTCATAAAAGGAAATCTCTAGGCATAGATGCTTCCACTGGAACTGTCTACCAAATGTTTATAGAAAACTTAACACCAATTCTATACAATCTCAGGAAATAGAAGAGAAAGGAACAATTCTCAATTCATTTTAGGTAGTCAGTAATAATGATACCAAAACCAGGCAAAGGCAGTACCAAAAAATATATATATTTCCAAATAAACAAAACTACAGATCATGAATAAACCCAAAATTCCTTAGCAAAATATTAGCAAACAAATTTTAGCAATATATAAAGAGAAGTATATATCAGAGTTTATTCCAAGGATACAAGGCTGGTTCAATATTAGAAAGTCAACCAATGTAATCCACTATATTAACAGGCTAAGGAGTAAAAGTCATATGATCATATCAATCAATACAGAAAAAGTCTCTGACAAAATTCAACACCTATTCATGATAAAAATTCTCAGAAAAATAGTAATAGTGGATAACTTCCTCAGCTTGATAAAGAACATCTATGAAAACACACCAACATGTTGAATAGGAAAGACTGAATGCCTCCTCTAAGACTGGGAACAAGGCAAGGATGTCCACTTTCACCTCTCTGATTCAACATAGGCCTAGGAATCTGGGTCCAGTCAGAGTTTTGAGAATTGACATCAAAAGCAGAACTATAAACAAGCCATATGTCCTTCAGTGTTAATTGAACAATGATAAATTATGGTAGATCCATACCATGGATTCCTACTAACCAATAACAAGGAATAGGCTACTGATCAACCTAACAATTTGGATAAATCTTCAGAGAACTTTGTTGGATTAGAAAAATCCAATTATGAAAGATTACATACTGTATGATTCCACTGGTATAACATTATTGAAATCATAGAATTATAGATATGGAGAACAAATTAGTGGGTACCATAAGTTAAGGAGGGGATGAGATTGGGAGGGAAGTGGAAGGTAGACATAAAAGGGCAACATGAGTGATCTTTGTGGTGATGGAAATGTTCTGTATCTTGGCGGTACTAATGTTAATACCTTGGTTGTGATATCATTTTATGGTTTTGCAAGACATTGTCATTGGGGAATACTGGGCAAGGGTACACAGAACTATTCTATAGAATGTTATTAACAACTGCATGTAATTATACAATTTTTTAAATTTAATAAGAAAAAGGACATATTACCTGCTCTATCAAGTTGATCTGTGTCCTAAAAATTTCCCATTTGTTTTTATTTTAGTTTTTCAAATTTTTTCAACTCTACTCTTGCTAGATGCAAATTGAGAAGAATAAATAAGTGTTTTTCATAGGCAAACATGGCAAAGTTTTGAAAAAACTACTAATAAATTTAAAAATACTAGGATCCCAAGCTATATAATTGTAAACTATGTAGGAGCAAATAAGATATTTGGCATTTTTTCAAAAGACTTCAGTAAAAAAAAAAGAATAAAAATGTATTAAATCTCGACAATTATAAAATTTGGATTATGAATGCATGGGAGTTCATTATATAATTCTGCTTCTGAGGATGTATGAAAATTTTCAACCAAAAAAATGATAAATGGGAAAATATGGAAGGCTCAGCTCACTTTAAATTCCTGGGAATTATGTAACTATGCATCTGTGTATAAGTTATGATGCTTAATGTCAAAGTCATTTTTGTGCTACCAATCTCAAACTGCATTTGAATGCTTTATGGGCATGGCAATCATAAAAATGATTGTTTGCAGTTTTTGGAATTTAAGGATGAGCTCAAGATATTTGTTTTTCTCTGTTATGTGTTTCGCTTTTTAAAACTGAAAAGATGATAAATAAAAGTTATAGTAGGTAGATACTAAAAATCATGATGTTTTAATTATTATTATGTTTTGATAGTATATTAATGACTCAATGACATCATATCTCAATTATTGGTATTGCCATATAAACAGCAAGGGGTGTTTTAGAAATAGTACTGCCTCTAATTTCCACTTCTAAATGTTCATCTCACTTTTGCCTTCCCCTGATTTCCTGCTGATTTACACAGCTGCCAACCAAGGATTTTCAATGCCATATGAACATGAGATATGTTAAACTATTCAATCTGTTCTTTAATTTAATTAGACATAGACTCTAACTACAATAGAACAATGAGTTTAATTTTCTCCCTTCTGGAGTCTAAAAGAGAATCTTGTCTTGGGACTCAGCAAACATGGAGCTCAGTGACATTCTGCTTTATAATTACAATGTACTTTGGGTACAAGCTAGCCAAATGTGAAAGGGTGCATGTTTGATCAGCTGTATGGAATAACATTTATACCATTTTGTAGAGTATCATGGGGCACCACAACATTTTTATTAGTAACAATCATGTATTACTTGGAATATGAGCTCTGGATTAAAGTTCCAGTTCATTGGCCTTGTTTTCTAATATCACTTTCTCCACCTCACCTCAACACTTCAATCATCACATCACACCCAGAATTACAGTTTCAACCATTCCACTGAAAGGCCATAATTTCTGGCTTTCCAACTCATGAATTATACCAACCACCTCTACCCAATCCCACACTTAAACAATTTATCATCTATCAGGATCTCCAGTCCATTTATTCTACTACTTTTTTATTGTCTCTCAACTCCTAGGCGGAGGGTTTCATTGTTTTCAAGGTAGTTAAGATTTCTTGCATCATTACTAATCTCACTGCCCTCGTTTCAACCTTTTTTAAAAAATATTTTCAGCAATCATGGGTTTAATAATTAGTTTAAGACTATATAATCATATCTATATCCTAGAATGTACATTTGGGATATCCCTTAGGACCAATCTCTAACCTTTTTTTCTTTTTATCACCTGGAAACTCCTACCTTAGTTGAACCAAGCTCTTTGCTGACTCTGCTCCACTAATGCTGTATCTGAATGTGGCCAGAGAAAAGATAACCACACTGAAAGGATTTGCATTACATTATGATCACAAATATTAGATTCTTAGCCTTCTCTAGCAATTTGACACTTCCCTAGTCAATTCCCTAACTTGTCAGAACATTATTTTGTAAGTCCTCTCTCCTCACATCTTCAATATTCCTTTCTCCCTCCTCTCCACTCCCAAGATAATAACCTTTCCTTGATCAACAAAATTCAGAAATATTTTTTGACACTAGGCACTGTTCTAAACTCCTGAAACGCAAAGGTGAACAAAACAGGCATATTCTTCCTTCTTTGATGTTATATCTAAGAGAGAAAATTAACAATAGACATGATAAATTATACAGTATGTTAAGAATATATTTATCTAGTCCCATAGTTTGAAATAGCATCTCTATACTTATGGCACCTAAAAATACATCTGCAATTCCAACTTCTCCTTAAATTTCAAATTTCTATAGTATAAATATTGAAAATTATCTTTATCCAAAGTTGATATGATACAACTGAAAAGGTCTAGAGAATGAAATGGAAAAAGTTATGAAGAGTAACAAAATCCAGCAGGTTATCCAAGTATATTATTCATACATGAACTTAATAGTTTCTTATATAAGCATCAATGATTTAGAAAGTAGATTTAAAGAAAAAATGACATCACACATTTTCTAAGATATATTAAAATAAAAAAAGATGCTACTTTTTGTGTTTAAAATTTTATAAATATTATTTTGCAGGCATCATTTACCTCTTTAAGAATACATAGGAACTGTTTAATAGAGGTGATGTACTCTAGAGCTTGTAGTGTCTTCCCAAGATATGCAAGTCTAATCATGAAAGGCAAGTTCTTGACGTCATTTATCCTTTAAGTCCTTGCTCCCTGCCATGTTGGTGGCACCTGTGAGCTTATAAGAAATGCAGAATCTCAGACTTTGCCCCACGTATGTTGAATATAATCTCCATCTTCAAACTACTTGGATCCTAAAATGAACATTAAAACTTGTGAAGCGCTGCTCTGAGCAGTCAGCTCATATTTGTTTATTTGAAAGTGAGAGGGAATTTTTTTTGAGAGAACTGAAAAAAGCAACCCTTTTAGAGGTTCATACAAACCAAAGAAAATCTAAAGTCATCAGCAGAGAGTGTTAAGAAAAAGAAAAAACAGAAAATGGACAGAACCAAACTCCTTCTTTGATTATGGATTTCAATCAGTTACCATACTCTCTGGCTTATAAACAGCTATTCCATTTCATGTTGATGCTTTAAAAAGTAACAGGCTATTTTTATTTTTCTTTATTTTTAAAGATTTTATTTATTTATGTGTTGAGAGAGAGAGAGAGAGAGAGAGAGAGAGACAGAGAGTATAAGCAGGCAGAGTGGCAGGCAGAGGCAGAGGGAGAAACAGGCTCTCTGTTGAGCAAGGAGCCTGATGTGGAACTCGATCCCCGGACCCTGATATCATGACCTGAGCTGAAGGCAGATGCTTAACCGACTGAGCCACCCAGGTGTCCCAACAGGCTATTTTAAAATAATCACTTTATCTATTTATTTTTTAGATAAGTCTTTTCCAGAAATTATTTTGCCTCCAATTAATTGAACGAACATAAAAGACATACATAGTATGTTCTATCTTCCATTCTTTTGAAATATCTAGAATAGTGAATTTAAATTATCTATTTGCCTAGTAGAGTAATTATTATTTCAGCCATGTCAGCAATATTTACAACTATTTAGAGATGGTAAGTAATTATCATGCTAATCAAAGGAAATAAAGTTATTTCCATTATATGAACAAAGATGTCCTAGCTTTCCCCTGTTACAAACTATATTTCTATTTCCTCTAGAAATAATTTTATTTTATTTATTTTTTTGAAATCAGAGGGGGAGATGTACCATGAGAGAGTGGAATCTGAGAAACAAACTGAGGGTTTTGGAGGGGAGGGGAGTGGGGGGTTGGGGAGCCTGGTGGTGGTTATTAAGGAGGGCATGTATTGCATGGAGCACTGGGTATGGTGCATAAACAATGAATCTTGGGACACTGAAAAAAATTAAATGACAAAAAAAGAGAAATAATTTCAGAACAAAAAGATATACTTCTAAATGTTGACAGTTTTCAGAGTTAGTGCATATGAGAAATATACACAAGAATCATGTAGTACCCAATTTTTATAGGCAATGAAACTAGGCTGAGCAAGTCACTGGCTCACTAAATACAAAAGACAAGAAAATAATAAAATAGCATAATGAATTGATCTGGAGTATCTTTGAAGAGAACTTGGACTCTTAAAAAGCAGAGCGTGTCTGGCAGACATGTTTTCTGTTTGATAAAGGAAGAGCTTAGTGGGAAACAATAAGGTATAAAAGACATTTTATGTAAGTAATAAGGAATAGATGAGTTGTCTAAAAATCAGTCTTGGCTCCTTAGAAACTCTAATGTGAATCCCAACAGGGCTGACTCACTCTGTTTTTCACTGAGGACAGGCATTGAACTGGGTACTCTTAAATAAAACTTAAAAACCACCAAGATCATTTTACTGAATGATAGGTATTCAAAAATAGTATCTGTCATGTATGAAATGAATTTAAATTGTTGGGAGAAAAATATAGGGAAATGAAAAGGATCTAGAATAACCAAGACAATCTTAAAGAGTAGAACTGAGTTGGAGGACTCACACAACCTGACCTCAGTACAAAGCTACAGGAATCAAGACAGTATGGCACAGTGTAACATGAGGATAGATGTGTATCAGTGGAATAGACTGAAGAGCCCAGGAATAGTCCCTTACATTTATGTAATTCATCTTTTTTTACAAGGGTGCCCAAATGATCCAATGAGGAAAGAACAGTCTTTTCATCAAATACTGCTGAGCCTATCAGATTTTCACATGCAGAAGAATGAAGTTCTTTCCTCCTCTCACATCCTACACAAAAAATTCACTTAAAATGGGTCATAGACCTAAAAGTAAAATCTAAAACTATAAACGTCATTCATGCATACATAGGAGTAAATCTTTGTGACCTTTGGGTAAAAGAAGCTCTCCTAGATATGACACCAAAAGCTCAAGCAACAAAATAAAAATAAATAAACTGGACTTCATCAAAATTAAAATCTTTTGTGCTTCAAACAGCAGATCATGAAGAAAGGAAAAAGATAGCACACAGAATGGGAAACTATGGCCAAATCATTTGTCTGATTTGTACCTAGTTCTGTACCTAAAATACATACAGAACTGCTGCAACTTCGTAATAAAACAAATCACTCAGCTAAACAAGGGGTGAGGGCCTGAATAGAGATTTCTCCAAAGAAGATACGCAACTGACCATTAAACACATGAAAAGATTCTCAATGTTACTGATCATTAAGGAAATGAAAATGAAAATCACAGTGAGATGCTACAGGGAGGTTATACACAAAGGCAGCCAGTAATAAGTGTTGATGAGACTGTGGATAAATTGAAAGTCTGACACAGGTTAAATATACAGTATCAGCAATTCCACCCCTAGGGAATACACCTGAGAGAATGGAAACATAGCACACAAAAGACTTTTACAAGGAATGTTCGTAGCAGCGCTTTCTGTAAGAGTCAAGATAGAGAAACAACCCAAGTATCCATCAACTAATAGATCAATCAAATGTGGTATATCCATACAGTGGGATATTATTTAACAATAAAAAATGAAGTACTGATAGATGGAAGAACACTGATAAACCTCAAAATATTATGGAAGTGAAAGAAGCTGTTCGTGGAAGACCACGTATTGCATGATCCTATTTAATATATAAATGTCTAGAATAGGCAAATCTGTAGGAAGGAATAGCAGATTAATGGATGTCTAAGGCTGGGGACATGGAGGGCAAATGGACAATAACTGCTAACGGGTTTTAGGATCTCCTTTTGAGATGCTGAAATTACTTAATTTTTAAATATTTATACACTCTTTAAAATGCAGACTAGTTGAATCAATAGGCACAAACACTTTAAATGCTTTAGAGAATTGCTATCCTATAAATCTTTCATGACATACAGTCTCAAGTAAATGCTTCAGAAAATAATCTCTGAAAAGTATCTCTCTTATGATAATTTCTAGTAAAATGTGAATTTTTGTTCCATTGAGTTTTTGGTGTTTACATAATTAAAATACAGCCAATTGCTCTGGGAGACTATTATATTTCTGAGGCTTAAGGAACCATAAGAAACATTTTATTACATTAAATTTAATGTAATTATTAAATGTAATAAATTAAATAAATTAATTAATTAAAATTTATTACATTATTACATTTATGACATTTTATTACATTAATGTTTTTAACTGACTACCAAGTGAAAGTATATTCATCTTTTTAGATAGAGATGTACTAATTAGTCACTGATGGTGTAGTGTCAAAAAGAAGCATTTGACTCTTGACTGAAAGAAATCCATATTTGAGAGATAATTTCAGCTGAAATAGGAATATGTCCACTGTGAAGTCAAATAACTGGCAGTCCCTGCCATACTCTGGTCTGGCTTCCTGCCTTGTTCCGGTGGCTCATGCACAATGTTGGAAGATGGTCTCTGATCCTGAATCACTTCAGTTCAGAATGTCTGCTCTCAGACTCGGAGGTAGGGAAAGATGGTGGAAGAGCATTGGCTTTAACTCTTCCCTGGGAATCTGAGTTAATATTCAGCATGTAAAGGAACACTGTTATGCAGTGGGTACCAGGCACTGTGGAAAACATGGGCAGTATAGAGAGGATGAAGACACAGTCATGATGTCTAGGAGCTCTGAGATCATCTTAAGGAGAGTCACAGAAGGAACAGGACCAACTCAGACGGGTCTTTGTAGACTCTTGTGAGGATTTACTCTAAGGGAAAATGAGAAGCCATTGTGGGGATTTTTGTTTTTTGTTTTTTGTTTTTTGTTGCTGTTGTTGTTTGTAGAGATTTTATTTATTTATTTTTTAAGTAAAACTCTACACCCAATATGGGGTGAACTTATGGCCAGGCAATTAAGAGTTGCATGCTCTACTGACCGAGCCAGCCAGGCACCTTGCCACCGCATGGTTTTAAACAGAGAGATAACATTGTCTTCCAGGTACCTCTGATTGCTCAACTGAGAACACATTGTAGAGGAGCAGGGAATTTTACAGTTATCTAAGTAACTGTGACTTTGACCAAGGTCATAATATCTAGAGAGGTGGTGAGGAGTGGACAGATTACAGAGACAGGGGGTCAGATATCCTGCATCACAGTATATCCAGAGTCTGACTTATATGGATTCTGGATACAAAGAGAGATGAAAAGAACAGGAAAGGCCACTGCCAGGCAGAAAAGAGGGTCTGGGAGTCATTCTGAGAGCTCAGCTTCAGAATAGGGTAGCAGGAAGCAAGCCAAGAGACAGCCAGCCCAAGTGGCAGGCGAAAGTGTGCTGGGAATGCCAAGCACCACTTCCACACCTGCAGAGGCTCCAACAGGGAAAGACGGAGAAATGGGGAAGGCCATAGCCAAGAAGTGGCAGGGACACTTGATATCTAGCTTCCATGGGAACATGTAGCCACAGATTCTTTCTTGGAAAACAAGAATGCATGTGGATCAGAAAGAAAAAGAGGAGCTGATGACACACGTCAGGGGTAATGCCTAACCATCCCACTTCCCCCCACCCCTGCCTTTCTCTTCAAGAAGCCCAGGAAAGTGGTTCGAGAAAAATTGCCATTCCAAGCAACCTGCAGGAGCACTAAGACATAGAATAACAGGTTTATTACTTTTCTGCTTCCTAACTATTCCTCAGGCTATTGGATGTTTAATTAAGAGCCTTAAAACATTACATTTTTGAAATCACATCTCTAGGTACTCAATGGTCCAGGAAATTGGGTTATATTGTATACAGTCAGCATTGCTGAGGTATAGTATATGGCTGGCATTGCGCTGTGTGTAGAGAATGAAAAGAATAATCACAAAACCCAGTCCTTGCCGTTGAGAAGCTCAGAGTTAAACTATGGGAAACATTTAATGGAATGCAGTCAATATGCAAAATCAGTCTCCCACTCCATGTCTGAGTAGAATTCATTTTTTGTTTGGTATTTGATATATATAAGATTATAGTTTGCAGTAGGATAGGAGGGTGGCCAAAAAATTGTTCAAAATGAATAATTTTTGAAACAAAATGATCATGGGAGCGAAATGTTACTGCTTAAATGAAGGCATAACAAGTGTTTTCTTCTTGAACCTAGAAAAATACTTCATAAAGGAAAGAAGGATTTTGGAAAAGAATCTAAAACAGTGAAAGAAGGGAAAGACTTAGGACATTGATGTTTTACCAAAACACTACCAAACATTACCTAAGCTTGACTCCCTCAGCTGTAGATTTTGGAACTACCACCAGCATTCTGATAAACAAACACAACAACAACAACAACATAATAGGGAGGCCCAAACAAACATGCCCAATTATTTTAGGAAGATTTGTTCTGAAAGTAGGAACATTGCTCCTACTTTGCCTCTGGAGAGGGATAGCCGCAGAGTCCTGGTTCCCTAGAGATGCCCACGTCTTACTCCCTGGAATCTGTGAATATCTTCTGCTACATGGTGACAGCTAATTAAGCTGAAGACAGAATTAAGGTTGCTAATGAGCTGACTTTAGAATGGAAAGAGTAATCTGGGTTATCCAGGTGGGATATCCAGTGTAATCACAAAGGTCCTTAAAATATGAAAGGGGGAGGCAGAAGAATTTGTCAGATTTTACAATGTGAAAAAGATTCAAGGGGCTGTTACTGGGCAGGAACGTGGACTGCCTCTGGAGCTTGGAAAAGACAGTGAAAAGTGCTTCAGTCCTAGAGCTTCCTGGAGAAATGCAGCCCGTTTACACCTTGATTTTACTCAATGAGACCCATTTCAGAGTTCTCCAGAAGTGTTAGAGAATAAATTTGCCTTGTTTTAAGCCACTAAGTTTAGGGTAGTTTGCTAATAGCCACAATAGGAAACAATGCAGATAGCATGTGAAATTACCTGTTTATATGTTCCCCCCCTTGTCCTCCCTTCACCCCACCCTGAATGCGCTGTTCTTTCTGAGAAGAACATGCCCCCCAGCTTTTCCGTCTCTAGCATTTAGCATAGCACCTAGCTAGTTCTGCATCAATAAATGAATGACAGACTAGTCCAGATTTACCTTTAGCTGTCCATTTATTTTTTTTTCTACTACATAATTTTTTTTTGTAATGGCCTCATAGTCTGGAGCTGACAGTGCTCCCACTGACAGACAAAGCAGAGCAGCTAATTGAAGTAGATTATTAGGAATATCCATTAGAAGTTCACTTCCCTGCGGTCTTGCTTTTATCATTCTTAACATTTGAGGACACAGTTCAGCTCTTTGAAATCACTCCAGTTGCCATTTTAAAAGGCTCTAAGAATAAATGGATCTTGAAGCTCAAACCTTGAACATGTAGTCTGAGACAAAAGTCTGTGGAAACATGCGGAAAGTCCGGGGGTTTCCAATTTGGGGTTCTAAATCTCAGTGTTTTCTCTTGCCTTTCCCCAACAAGCTGCTCAGCTCCAACCAAACTGTTTTCAGTTATTACTACTTATGATCATATCTCTGCAGCAGCTCCTGCCTCCTACTGTTCCAGTGAAACATCTTGTCTTGCAGGAAGTGGGACCGTGAAAATTGGTCTTGCAATCATTTTGGCTGCTTTTCATCTAAAATTACTCATATACTGAACAACTCACTCTGTTTACTAATCACTGTCATGGCATTATCCATAATAAAAAAATAATTCTGAGCACTTTGAACATTTAATTCCTTATTCAAAGCATTTCACATACTTTAAAAATATATCGTGTCTTCATTAGAACATAGAGGAAAAACCCCAGAAAAGAGAAGATAAAATTTTATAATCCCCCTACATTACTTTAAATTATGTAAGTAACCGCCTTAAAATTTTTGGTGCTCATCCTTTCAGACTTCCCATTTCAAAATTTTAGTTGATTATCTTCAAAGCATGCCTTGAGGTTGGTACATAATTTGAAATTATTGCATTTAGTTAGCTATTGAAAACACTCTAAGGATGAAAAGTCACAACTGAAAGACCAAATATTAGACTAATTCTGAGAAAGACTGAAGTGGCCTATGGCAACTAGGAATTTGCCAGACACTTCTTTTACTCTTCACATGCCTGGTACAATGAAGAGCTGGCCCGGAAGCCCCTATTGGACCTTTGGTGTTGTGTTAAACAGTTTTCAGAACACCAACATCAGAGAAAGCCCCTCTGTCCACGGTGGGTCAGAAGAAACATAAGATCACTCCATAATTATGTCTGAGCACATAAAAAAAATCTCCAAGCCACAAAAATTTCCCCATTTTGGCTAATATGACTGACCATTGCTTCTTTATGAAATAGAACTCTAGCTTCATTTTTTTTCCCACCCTCATTCTATATAATATTTATTGAGATACCTAAGTACAGAATTATCTCTGCTTCCTGACAATGCCTGATCCAGAGTCAAGCTCCGCTTCCTTAAATACAGCATAAAGCCACCTAACCAGAGCCCCGATCTCGTACTAAGTCCTTCTTAATAACCTCCTACCGAGATAGTCCCCATATTGCCATGATGTGTATTATGTATCATTGCAATTAGCAGTCAACTCAATTCATTCAGTTGCACCTGTGTTTCTGGTGGTCTTTGGCCCAGGAGCACTGACATTTTAGAAAAGAACTTCAAATAGATCATAAAACCTGTTTGTTCAAATTTTGTGTGCTGTTTATACATTCAGTGAAATTTTTGGAGCATTTATTGTGTGAAGCTTAATGCTAGACAGTGAATGTTCTATAGTGAGTATGACAAAGGTCTGGTTCTTAAGTTCTACAGTCTTTATGTTATCTTGGGTTTAAGGGTCGTATTTTAAAGAGATTAAATGTTTCCTCAAAGTCTGGAGGAAAACCCATTCCAAGTAACAAGTTGTTTCTTCAGGATACTTGTTGCATGTAATTTTCTCTGTGTAGCTCTCTTCCTAGCTTCTCTTAACAAAGAAATGTACATTGGAAAGAAATGATCCTACAGCATACACAATTATAAAGAGAAGTTCTAAGCCAAATGTACATTAAACAAAACGTCTATATATGTTCTGTATATGGCAGTGTGCTCATTTTTATCTACAGCAATGCATCATTGCCTTTGCTATTCAGGAAAAGATTTTCTTGTAAACTCTTTAGGATTTTTTTCATCTAAAGCATCAAAATATTTGAGATTCAGTCATTTTAAGTATTTACAGCCTTTCAGATAAGGATTGATTTTTTTTTAATGTTTGCTATTCTCATATGTCATCATTTCCATTGTAGGTCCCTTCAAATTGTACCAGAGAGTTCTTGGAAATATCCACTAAGACAATTGCTTTAGAGAAGGAACAGGATTTAAATGGATATCACCTGAATGTTCAGTGTTAGATAGGCAGCCTCCTTTGCCACAACAACATCTCAGTAGCATGGCGACATTGCTATATTTCTCTATATAACTTTATCTAAGGATAAATATGTTGTTATGAAATGTGTAACAATAATGATATCTGTGGTATCAGAAGAGTGCTCATTAACCCAGATAGGTTAGTAGGGGAAAATGTAATTAGTAACCCAATGACTTTCTCCCCTACCTCTTTATAATAGATTAATTTCTGGAGAAATTGTTATGTCATTTCTACCCGTATTCCAGTGGATATGTGGGTTGTAGGAGTCTCACCAGACTATAGTGGTCTGGAATTTATATGGACTGGGGCCAACAAAGTGGCTGGACTGTTGAACACCTTTTACCATATAATCCACTAATTTTGTCAGGTCATCAGCGTTTTCCCATATGATTATATGGAAGGTAAAGAAATGTGCCTTTGTTAGGAAGGTATAGTCCAACAAAGAGAAAGTAAGTTGCAGATGTGCAACACCTAATGGATCTTTTACCAAATCGCCCTGGTTTGAATCAGGACAAAATAGGGTTTTCAAAACATGTTAATTTAAAAATTCTATTTAGAATGTGGGGAACTTCCAGGTAATCTGGTATTCATTCTTCATTTATCAATGATAAAAACAGTGAACAAATTAATTGCTAACACGAAAGACCTATAATCTCTCATAATTGCACTGATTTTCAAAGTCCGCGTGGGTGGACTGTTATTAAGTATTGGCACAATTTGTTCCTGCGTAGGTGGCGGTGCCTGTGCCCGATGTGTCAGGAAATAAGACTGGATTCCAACTAATGCCAGAAGCACTTGCTTTATCAAAATGTATTTTAACATTTAGAAGAACTAGCTGCATGGTTAGACTTGCTGTTAGGATTAAAAACTCAAACTCCGTAGCACACATACGAATAAAGCCTTTCATGATCTTATGTCTGTCTACGTCCAATCTCAGCCACCAGCGCTTGCTTCTCAGTTTTCACAGGGTGCTGTTGTCTTATTTAGTTAATCATTCCCTGATTTGACTTTTCCAGGCTTCCTGTTTTTAGTCTTTTTCTTAGCCAGCATAGCTTCCTCCCTCCTTCTCCCAGTCTCTGGAGAGACCATCCTACTTATGTTCCAGATCCAGTTCCGGGATCTTCTTTCCTAGGAAGCCTTCTCTGTGTTCCCACAGCACACTGTTTTAGTAGATTACTATTTTAGTAATTATTCAAATTGTTTTGAGTACTCATTTCCTTGTATGCCTTCCCAACTGGACTTTAAGAATCTTAAGTGGAAGAACATTATCTCATTCATATTTCTATTACTGAATGAATCTAAATGAATGACTCTGTGTTAATAAATGATTTAATTCATTAACCTAAAGAACCCACCTAGAACTAATTTTTATATAAAATAGCTAAATAGCATCTGCCTTATTTTATTTTATTTAAAGATTTATTTATTTATTTTAGAGGAAGAGAGGGAGCAGCAATGCACATGAGGAGCGGGGAGGAAGAGAAACTCAAGTAGACACGATTTTGAGTGCAGAGCCAAATGCAGCACTAGATCTTGACTCTGAAATCATGACCTGAGCTGCAATCAAAAGTCTGGCCCTTAGTCAACCCAGGCATCCCACATCTACTTAATTTTAATTGATCTAAACATGTCTACTATATATTCATTTTTGTTCTTCAATTGAAACTAGGCTGAGAGTAAATGTTTGTACTTCCATGTACTACTCATGGAATTATTATCAATAATCAGAGTTAGAAACAACCCAAATCACCACTGACAGATAGATATATATGAAATGTGGTATATACATGCAACAGAATGCGATTCAGCCTTTAGAAGAAATGAATTCTAATATAAGCTGCAGCATGGATAAATCTTAAAAACATTATGTAAGTGAAATATGCCAGACACAAAAGGACACTACTATGTAATTCCACTTATACCTGGAATGGTCACATTTATAGAGATAGAAGGTAGAGTGGTGGTTACCCAAGGGCTGAGAGAGGGAGGACTGAGGAGTTACTATTTAATGGGTACAAAGTTTCAGTTTGGAAAGATGAAAAATTTCTGGAGATGAATGATGGTGATGGTCATACAAAAGTGTGAATGTACTTAATGCCACTGAATCACACACTTAAAAATGGTTAAAATGGTAAATTTTATATTATGCATATTTTACCACAATAAAACAAGAATTATATTATAACATGTTGCACGCATATGTAGAGTCTCCAGATGGAATGAATGGATGGATGTCCACGTGTTACTAAAGTTAGAATGGAGGCTAATGAACATCCTGCTTTGGGAAGTCCACAATTCATTCTAGGAAACACTTACCTCTATTTGTCTACAGAAATTTGGAAGATTAGGGAAAAAGTCCTGGAAAAACCCCTTAATCGACATAGGGCTCAAGGATCTCTTGAGGAAAAAAACTAAACTTATTTTTAGGCTATAGTTAGGATACAGAATTTTTTTTTATAGGACTAAGACATAGAGAAGAAAACAGGGATCCTGGGGGAAAAAAAAAGCATCATGAGTCAAGAAGTCTTACAAGAAAGGTCAGAATGAAAAAGGCATCACCACCTGCAGTACAATGGAATACTTACCTGGCCATCTCCTTAAACCTTCCCAAAGTACACTGGTGGCCCAAAAAGTAGAGGCCTGTAATGTAAGGGAAAAAAAGAAAGAGGGTCAACAGTTCTCTGTAAGAATCAACCTAAATGAACTGGTCATGAAAAGTGAGAGGAACCCTCCTACCCAAACGAGAAGGAGTCAAGCATCAGAGGTCAATGGCCTGATGGTAGCAGATGGGTCTATGCTGGTATCAGTGGCCAGAGGCATTAGGGTTGGAAAGCAGGATTGGTAGCACTATATAGGTCCAAGGTTAGCAGAACAGTGATGATCAAGAATGTCAAGGGCAGTGGATTTCATGATGCAGGAATTAGGGAGCTTCTGCTATAGCTCAGCTTATGTATAGGAAGCAAGGGAAGCTTGATCATCTTCTAATTAAGTGTGGGGACTGAGAGAACTGAGGAATCAGGTATTCCTCTAAATGTGAGCTATTTGAACTCATCTATGTGAAGTCAGTCATGAGAATTTTATATGGTACAGACATATTTAAAATATTAGAGAGGCTTAATATCCCTAAACTGTGATTTCATATAAATACTAATGGAATTATCTTTGATTCTCTGATTAATGCTTATAATATTAATTACTTCTATCCCACCCACCTGCAACCTCAAAACCTGAGAACCTCTGGAGTTAAGAAAATGCAACAATATTTTCCACCATAGATATGGAAACTTCTGCTTGAATTACCATCATCATGTATTTTAGGACTAATTTTACTTTGAGTTAAACAACTATATCAGTATAAACCCAGCAAAGAGTAGGAATTAGGAAAAGAGGATTTTCTTCCACAAAACGTGTTTTATGTGCAGGCTTTTGGATGGAGGATGTATTCCATTCTACTCCACAACTGAAAATGTTTAAAATGGGAAACAAAAGAGTCCTGCAATAAGCAGTTTTCTAACTATATTTAATATTTCCAGATAATCCCCAGAACACTGTACAAGGCAGAAAATAACTAGCCATTTCTATCCACAAGAAGAGGAAACTCTAAGCTGCTTTTGCTCAGGATAAAGATGTTTCAGTCAACAGGGTAATACCTGAGTTGTTCAAAGGCAGAAAGAGAGAAGAAATGAGACAAAATGATACAGTAGCAGCAGCGGGGGCGGGGGCGGTGGAGGAAGACTCTAGAGTTGAAAACATTTATAGGTAAAGTAGATACCTCTGAGGGTAGTTATTGAACAATTTCTAAATCAGTTAAAATTGTGCTTTGTGGTTGATCAGCCTGGGAATAGATACCTGGTTCAAAATGGATCAGATGCTTATATTACTCAGATAATTTTTTTTCTATCCCCATTTGACAAATGAAGACATTTTTTTTCCTTTCCCCATCTTAAAAAAGAAGAAACTCTCAGAAAAATTAACTTATCTGAGGCTACAAGGCTAGTAAGCAATGGGGTTGGGATTCAAGAGATCTGTTCAAACTTAAGTTTCATGCTATTCACATGGGTTGCAAGAATTTATTCACCATCAGCATACCAACCAAAGCTAAATGTTGATTTGCACATATTTAGATGGTGAGACTAAAATACTTACCATGTATCTATTTTGGAAATAAGTCACATTTTCGGAAAATGAGATTGGAATGTAAATGAGATTTTTTTAAAAGCTGTAATATAAATATATCATGGGTTTTTTGAGATAGTGTCATAAAGAAAAACTTCAAAAAAGAGTGGGACAAAAAGCACTGTACAGAAAACTGCCATATTTCTGATTCTAGTGGTTGGGACTATATATAAGAAATTATTTAATGCTGATATTACCTCTAATGTATGAGTGTGAGAGGAAAATAATAATTACCAAGTGACTGGAACTAAGAGGATAGTAAAGCTTTTTATAAATGAGTGTCAAGGATCATTGGTGGTGCTTGGATTTACCATGGGTAAAATGGAGGGAGAAGGAATAGATGTTCATATATCTCATATATCACATATCACATATCTCTCTGCTGTCTTGACAGAAGCTTGTAAATGGTTGCCTGTCAACAATAAACGTTTGTTAAGTGTCAACTTTACTTCAATTAAAAAAAGGTTGTAAAAAAGATTTGTTAAGTGAATACAAGTGGACTTCTAAATGTTACTTCAATTGTATTTTCAACAGTATGAAGTCTTAGAGAAGTAGCAATAATTTTTTTAAAGATTTATTTATTTATTTGAGAGAGATAGAGTGTGTGCGAGCAGGGGGAAGGGCATAGGGAAAGGGAGACAAGCAGACTCCCTGCTGAGCCAAGAGCTGGACTCGGGGCTTGATCCCAGAATCCTGGGATCATGACCTGAGCCAAAATCAAGAGTCGGCTACTTAACCAACTGCGCCACCAAGACGCCCTTAGTAATTTCTTTCTGGGACAAACACAGGATTTATATTAAGTTACTGCATCTTCTGTAATATGGGGCTCTGTTTTAAAATCTCCATAATACTCAGTCATCATGAATTCTCAATTTGGCAATTTTTTTCTAAGGATAGAGCTATTAAAAAAAAATCCTGGACTTTTTTTGCTTTATTTGATTTTTTTGTATCTTTCTAATTCTTGATTTATATTGAGAGCACTTAACCCCTGGTTGGGCATCTACTTTCCTGCAATTGTCTGCACTGTGGAAATTAGGCAGGAATGTCTTGTGGAGAGCTATCTCTGCCCCAACTATCAACCTCTAATATTAAACCTAGCTAAATTATCATTAAAACTCAGGGTAGGGGAGCCTGGGTGGCTGGGTTGATGAAGTGACCAACCCTTGATTTCCAGTCAGGTCATGATCTCAGCATCCTGGGATCAAGCCCTGGGTCAGGCTCCATGTTCAGCTGGGAGTCTGCTTGTTCTTCTCCTTCTGTTCTTCCCCCAGCCAGTGTTCTCCCTCTCTCTCTCTCCCTCTCTCAGATAAATAAATAAAATCTTAAAAAACAAAACAAAACAGAGTGAAATAGAGATCTTTACAGACCAATGAAAACTGAGTTTAAGCCATACTAGAGGGACTTCTGCAAAAGGTATGTTAGTAAAAAAAGAAAATTATTTCAGACAAAGATCTAAGATACAAAAAAGAATTAAAAACAATAAATTTTTTTTAATTAAGGAAAATCTAAGGATACATTCACTGTATATAAAACACTAGTAGTATCTACATTTCAGGGCAAAACAAGCTAAGGTAGAACAAAATACTGCTATTCAGAATTGAAATTAATAAGGATTAATTTCTAAAGCATTATGTGTGAATCCATTGTATGAATCCATTTATATTAAATTCACACAATGCATTGTGTGAATCCATTTATATTAAAATTTTAAAAAGCCAAACTTATAGTGGCAGAAAGTAGATCAGAGGTTTCCAGTAGCCAGGACTGATAGAAGGAGACCACCTACAGAGAGACACAAAGAAACCTGGGATGATGGAAATTGCCTATATCTTGACAGGTGTATGAGTTACTTGCCTGTATTGTGAAATACTGATTCTTGTCCTTATATCATATAGCTTTACTTAACAACACTCTTTTTATAAGGTGGATTGTTCCTGGTGTGATGGAAATGTATTGGGTTCATGAGCACAGTAATTACTATGATAGATAACTTTTCCTGGTTGGCACTATGCAAAGAAGCTTATATGCATTCTCTTATATAATCTCTACAATAGTTTCACATTTTCATCCACATTTTGTATGTTAAAAAATGGGTTAAGGAAGATCAAGTGATCTGCCTGGTAGTTTCTACCAATGGATGTTTGAGGTCATTCTTTTTGACAGGTGAATATTCAGAAAACTGATAATACAGGCAATTTTTTCAAAATCCATAAACCTGAAACCTACATGATGATACAGTGGTGGGCCTCTAACTTTAGCTTGAAGCAGCAAAACACAGGTATTACTACATTGTTTTTCATTTCAAGTTTGCAGCTGTCCACTAGGGGCATAGAAAGAATAGCATGGCTCTAGATTCTAACTAAATAAATAAATGTTCAAATATCTTAATAGAATGTACTGGCCAAAATATACTCCAGAAATACTCAAACAATAATAGGATTTAAGAGAGTGAGATTCTTAACAATAGTTTTTTAAAAAAATTTGATTGTCTTATAAATAAATCATTGCATAGTGAATTACTTTTTTTTTCATAGTGAATTACTTGACAATAATTATTTGATTTTGCTGCCTAAAATGTAGCCCTTATCACCTCTGAGAAATTTTCATATTTATATTTGGAGGCATTCAAAATATCAGCTACAAAATGACATATCCAATAAAGGGTCAGTATCCAAAATATATAAAGAACTGATACAACGTAACACCCCAAAAACAAACAATATGACTAAAAATGGAAAGAAGACATGAATAGACATTTCTTCAAAGAAGAATAATGATGACCAGCAGACACATGAAAAGATGCTCAATATCAGTAATGATCAGAGAAATGCAAATCAAAACTGCAATGCGATTTCACTTCACTGGGATCAGAATGGCTAAAATAAAAAAAAATAAGTGTTGGCAAGGATGTGGGGAAGCAGGAACCCTTGTGCACCGTTGGTAGGAATGCAACCTGGCATAGCCACTGTAGAAAACAGTAGGGAGGTTCCTCAAAAAGTTAAAAATAGAGCTACCTTACTATCCAGTAATCACACTACTGTGTATTTACCCCTCAGATAAAAAAACACTAAGTCATAGGGATACATGCACCCCTATGTTTATAGGAGCATTATTCACAACAGCCAAGAAATGGAAGTGGCCTAAGAGTCCATCAATAGATGGATAGATAAAGAAGATGTGGTATATATATATATATATGTGTGTGTGTGTGTGTGTGTATATATATACACACACACACACTGGAATATTAGTCAGCTATTACAAAGAATGAAATCTTGCCACTTGCAACAACATTGCTGGAGCTAAAAAGTATAATACTAAGTGAAATAAGTCAGTCAGAGAAAGACAAATATATATGATTTCACTCGTATGTGGAATTTAAGAAGCAAAACAAACAAGGAAAAGAAGAGAGAGGCAAATATCAGCTAGGGATCTGTTAGGCACTACTTCTAGAGAGTGGTTTAAAAATTCTCTAATCAGAGAATTTTTGGGGTTTTTTTGTTTTGTTTTGTTTTGACTTGTTTTTAATCAAAGAACTTCTCAAAACCAGGGTGACTGATGCTGCTTCAAGCAGGAAATTGTTCATGTGGGAGAAATAGAATATGCTGAAGTGGGTCCCTTAGTCACCATCCAGGGAGTAAATTGGGCACTCTGAAGTTGGAGAAGAGAAAAAAAAGCTTCTCAACTGAAAAAAAAAAAAAAAAAAAGACAAAGAATGACTTAGGATATATAGCACAGTGCACTACTATGAAATATTGCCAATGAGCCAAAAAAAGAATTTTTGAAGACTCCTACTAAGGTAATAAGTTTTACAATAAGGATCATGATGGAAAGAAAACATTACTTTCCTCGAATATTTTGTATTCTAGCCCAGAGCACCGGTGATGAAAAAGAGTAATGGAGTAATGCATACACTCTATCAACATATTGGTTCTGTCAGTTTTACTTCCTTTACGCTTCTCCATGTTCCGGGAAAGGAAAATGCTGACCAGGCTGAGATTTGGTGACGAACATCTAAACGAACAAACAAAAAACCAAAAGATTTCAGTGTCTCAAAGCACTTAAAATTTTACTTGGTTGTCTATTTATTGTTCACTGATTAGTTATTAAAGAGGCGAGAGATAACTTACGCTTATGAATCAAGCCAGTTACCAGAGTTAAAGGCATTACTATATATCTAGCTGACTCACTGCTGAGTTTGCCATCATGCTTGGTCATTTTCCCTAATCGAGGCATTCACTCATTTGTGGTCCCTTTCTTGCACCAACAAGGAGAAAGCGTTTTAAGAGCTTTAAGGTTTGCTAAGAGGGACGCCTGGGTGGCTCAGTTGGTTAAGCGGCTGCCTTCGGCTCAGGTCATGATCCCAGCATCCTGGGATCGAGTCCCACGTGGGATCCTGGGATCAAGTCCCACGTGCGGCTCCTTGCTCGGCAGGGAGCCTGCTTCTCCCTCTGCCTCTGCCTCCCACTCTGTCTGCCTGTGCTCGCTCTCTCTGACAAGTGAATAAATAAAATCTTAAAAAAAAAAAGAGCTTTAAGGTTTGCTAAGAGCCTTCTTAGATAAAAGAAAAGCAACTGCAGGAAAGGAGGTACTGAGTAAAAATCATCATATACATCCACATTGTCAATCATTCTTATGAAATGATTGAGCAAAATTAACTTAGGGAACGATGGTATGCATCTGTACTAATTGCAATACATAAAGTTTTGAACACAGAGCTCTTCTTACTCCCAGGAGTTTGTCACACATAATCGTTTATGTTCATTGTGCATTTAACAGGTGTTAACCACTTGAGTTTCATGACCTCATTTAATTCTCACGGTAAACAAGTGAGAGTCAAAGGACCATTTCCCCCAAATTTATAATTTAGTAATGATAGAAACAAAACAAAGTCATGTAAGTCATTTGTATGCGAAGAAGCACACGTAGCCTAAAAATCAAGGTGATGAAAAGCTTAAAGGATGGAACAGATTAAAATTGGAGGGACTGAAATAAGTCCAGAAGCTGAGAACTGAATGGTTTGTTACAGACAGAAGGAAGGGCACACTATTTCTCAGTCAGTAAGTACAGATTCCATTATGGCCAGGATTCAGACGTTGAAATACAATAATTACCAAATGTCAGCCTCATTGGCAAAGGGAGAATTTCATTTCTGAGGTGTTTTGACGACCAATCTGGGAAATCAAGACCTCTCAATTCATCAGTTAGTGAATTATTGGGATACATTCATTTCATAATATAAAATTAACTCAGTGAGCACAAGCTAATTGGCAGTTTTATGATAGTCTAAAATTCTCATTTCACTTGGGGTAAGCTGAAGAACTTTCTCTGTCTTATCAAAAAGAAGAGATGGGTAAGGTCATTCTCAATTTAAATAAATTTCCTAGAATCACGGAGATTACACCAGACCCAGGAAAACTGCTAAATCCTTTCTTCATTTTCTTTAGTAAAACGGGTCAAAAATTCTGTATGTAGGGCTGACACTGCTTCTATACAGAAAGGCCAGAAAATCTTGAGAAAACAACTGAATGAAAATCCCCTTTCTCCCGATGGCCATGTTGTTTTGGTTATCTTTATTGGAAAGTCTACTTTTGGATAAATTATTATGTCTTTTGAAATATGTGTGTCAGAATACCTATTTGCCCCTGAGTAATGAAAAAAGGAAATGGAAAATTTCCATAATCTCTATGATATTTCAAACATAATTTTAGATGTAAAATGTACAGAATAATTTTTACTAAGTTGTATCACAAAGTGAATACTTAATGATAGATTCAGACCCTTTAGTGAGGTACAGGCTTAGCCAGGCAAAACTGGTAGTCTGGGTAGATTAATTTAAGATCTAGGAGGGAAGCAAAATCTTTTTCTATCCATCTTATTTTTTTATTGTAATTTCAATATAGTTAATATACAGAGTTATATTCAATTCAAGTATACAATATGGTGATTCAATAATTCTCTACATTATTCAGTGCTCATCATGATAAATGTACTCTTTAACCCTCTTTATCTATTTCACTCATCCCCCCCAGTTAGCTCCCCTCTGGCAACCCTAAGTTTGTTCTCTATAGTTAGGAGTCTGTGTCTTGGTTTATCTTGTTTTTTTTTTTTTTCTTTGTTCGTTTGTTTTGTTTCTTAAATTCTACATATAGGTGATATCATATTGTATTTGTCTTTCTCTGAATGACTTATTTCACTTAGTACCATACCCTGTAGATCTACCCATGTTGTTGTAAATGGCAAGATTTCATTCTTGTTTATAAATATATATATATATAAAACCTCTTCTTTATCCATTCATCTATCAATGGACACTTGGGTTGCTTCCATAATTTAGCTATTGTAAATAATGCTGCAATAAACATACACTTGCATATATCTTTTCAAATTAGTGTTTTCATGTTCTTTAGGCAAACACCAGCAGTGGGATTTCTGGATCATATGGTAATTCTATCTTTAATTTTTTGAGGAGCCTCCATACTGTTTTCCACAGTGGCTGCACCAGCTTGCATTCCCACCAACAGTGCATGGGAGTTCTATTTCTCCACATCCTTGCTAACACTTGTTTCTAGTGTTTTTGGTTTTAGACCTCCTGACAGGTGTGAGGTGATATCACATGTGGTTTTGATTTGCATTTCCCTAATGATTAGTGATATTGAACACCTTTTCATGTGTCTGTTGGCCATCTGGATGTTTTCTTTGGAGAAATTGTTCTTGTCTTCTGCCCCTTTTTAATCAGATTATTTGTTCCGGGGTATTGAGTTGTATTAGTTCTTCACATCTTTTGGATACTAACCCTTTATTGGATTCATTTGCAAATGTCTTCTCCCATTTGGTAGGTTGTCTTTTAGGCTTTTAAACTGTTTCTCCTGCTGTGGAGGAGCTTTTTATTTTCATGTAGTCCCAGTGGTTCAATTTTGCTTTTGTTTCCCTTGCCTCAGGAGACCTATATGGAAAAAGCTTGCTTTGGTTGATGTCAGAAAAATTACTGCCTGTGCTTCTTTCAAGGACTTTTATGGTTTCAAGTCTCATTTTTAGGTCCTTGATCCATTTTGGGTTTTTGTTTAGAGTGTGAGAAAGTGGTCCAGTTTCATTCTTTTGCATGTAGCTGGCTGTTTTTCCCAATGCTATTTGTTGAAGAGACTGTTTATCATCGCATATTCTCTCCTCTTTTGTTGAAGATTAATTGACCATATAATCATGGGCTTCTTTCTGGGCTCTCTATTTCTGTTCCATTGATCTATGTGTCTATTTTTGTGCCAGTATCATACTGTTTTGATTACTACAGTTTTGTAGTATATCTTGAAATCTGGAATTGAGATACAACCAGTTTTGTTCTTTTTCAAGATTGCTTTGGCTATTCAAGGTCTTTTGTGTTTCCATCTAAATTTTAGGATTATTTATTCCTGTTCTGTGTAAAATGCCATATTTTGATAGGGATAACATTAAATCTGTAGATTGCTTTCAGTAGTATAGATATTTTAACAATATTTGTTCTTCCAATTCATGAGCATGGAATATCTTTCCATTTCTTTTGTTACCTTCAGTTTCTTTAGTCAGTGATTTATAGTTGGGTTGATTCCTAGGTATTTTATTATTTTTGGTGCAATTGTAAATGGGATTTTCTTAAATTATTTTTCTGCTACTGCATTATTAGTGTATAGAAATGCAACAGATTTCTGTACATTGATTTTGTATCCTGTGACCTCAGTTCCAATAGTTTTTTGGTGAAGTATTTTGGGTTTTCTACATATAATATCATGTCACTTGTAAATAGTGGAAGTTATACTTTTTCCTTATCAATTTGGATGCAGTTTATTTCTTTTCCTTGCCTGATTGCTGTGGCTAGGACTATGCTGAATGAAAGTGGTGAGACTGAACCTCCTTGTCTTCTTCCTGAGATTAGGGGAAAGCTCTCTGTCACCATTGAATATGATGTTACCTATGGCTTTTTCATATATGGTCTTTATTATGATGAGGTATGTTCCCTTAATTTTTGGTTTTTACTTGGTCTTTGTTGAGAGTTTTTATCATAAATGGATGTTGTATTTTGTCTAATGCTTTTTCTGCATCTACTGAGATAATTGCATGGTATTTATGCTTTCTCTTGTTAATGTGATATATCATGTTGATTGATTTGTGAATATTGAACCCCCTGTGGATCCCAGAAATATATCCCACTTGCTCATGGTAAATGATTTTTTAATGTGTTGTGGATTCAGTTTGCTAATATTTTGCTGAGGATTTTTGCATCTATGTTCAACAGAGTTATTGACGTGTCATTTTCTTTTTTTGTAGTGTCTTTATCTGGTTTTGGTAACGTAGTAATGCTCACCTTCTGGAATAAGTTTGGAAGCTTTCCTTCCTCTTCTTTTTTTTGGGGGGGGAGCTGAATAGTTTGAGAAAAATAAGTATTAACTCTTCTTTAAATATTTGATAGAATTCAACTGTGAATCCATTTGGTTGTGGGCTTTTTTGGGAATTTGTAGAGTAATGATTCAATTTTATTGCTGATGATGAGTCTGCTCAAATTTTTTATTCCTTCTGGGTTCATTTTTGGGAGGTTATATTGTCTAGGAACTTACTCATTTCTTCTAGATTGTCCAATTTGTTAGCATATAATTTTTCATAATATCCTTTTTTAATCCTTTCTATTTCTGTGGTGTCAGCTGTTATTTCTCCTCCTTCATTTCTGATTTTATTTGAGTCCTTTCTCTTGTTTTTGTTGAATCTGGCTAAAGGTTTATCAGTTTTGTTGGTCTTTTCAAAGAACCACTTCCTGGTTTCATTGATCTGTTCTATTGTATTTTTTGTTGTTGTTGTTGTTGTTTTAGTTTCTATTTCATTTACTTCTGCTCTGATATTCATTTTCCTTTCCTTCTGCTGGTTTTGAATTTTGTTTGTTCTTCTTTTTCTAGCTCATTTAGGTGTAAGTTTCATTTGTTTGAATATTTCTTGCTTCTTGAGGTGGGACTGTATTGCTATAAACTTCCCTCTTAGAACAGCTTTTGCTAATCCTAAAGATCGCATACACGCAGAAGTCAGGGGTTAGCCTGAGGCTTGGGCCTATTTTTAAATATGTCCAATTCTCAGCATCTTTGTCATATGGTTTGGGGTTTGTCTCATTCATGCACAGACAGGGGTGAGCCCAAGACTTGTGCAGGTTCATAGCAAGTTATGGAATCCCCCTCTTCAGCTCTCTGGAATTTCCTCTCACCTACCTTCTGCATCCTGACACAATCTGCTGCTTTTCCAGACTCCTATGGTCAGATATGTAGGATTTCTATAGGACATTTGGCTTCCTGTGACACTATTCAAGTATGCAGCTGTGCAAAAAATAATAGAAACACACACACAAACAGCACGCATGCACACACACACCCCATCTCTAGTGTCTTACCAAGTTTTGACTTCCTTTCATAAGCCATCTATAATCACAGGAGAGATGATGTACTGGGCATTTCTTGCCATGGTGAAAGCAGAACTTTGTATCAACTCTTAATTATCTGAACTGTCTTTATTTTGCCTTAATTCTGAATGACTTTTTTGAGAATATGGACTTCTAGGTTGACAGCCTTCTTCTCCTTCTTCTCTCCTTCCCCCTTCCCACAACCCCTCCCCTCTTCCTCTTTTCCTCTTCCTCTCCTTTTTCTCCCACAAAGTTGTCCCTTGTCTGGCAATCTACAACTTTTATGATAAGAAGATAGCTTTCATTGTTATTAGAGTTCTGTATGTATTGTGTCTCCTTCCTCTGCTCAATAGATCTGTTTCTTTATCATTTGTTTTCTATAACTGACCGAGATGTATCTACATATGGCTTTGGCTTTTTGTCTTTTTTGTCTTTGCTAAACTTCCTGCATCTATGGGTTATTATTTTTAAAGAAATATAGAATGTTATTTTTGGGACCAATGTTTCCTTGTCCATTTTTCATATTCATTATTTCTCTTATTTCCTCCTTAGATGCATATCCAAGAGGAGCTCCTCTTGTGGGTTTCCGTCCCACTGGGATTTTCTTTTTCACTTCTAAATGTTCTGACAGTCCCAAATTCCATCATCTGACTTCACTCCTGCCTAAGTTCTAGCTTCCTCACACATCAGGTCTGGAGAATTCTCTCAGGGGAAAACCCACATAAAATAGGAATCACTCATATATACAAAGATAAATAGTTCAACTTGTAAGTTCTTTTTATCTTGTCATTGATTATTGACCAGTCTTATTTGTATGTATGTGTTGGTGTACATGCTGAATTTTGTGAATATGGCAAATTGGACTTTACTCTTATAACACATAAAGTATATGTATTTAAAATTATATGGTATTTAGATCGTTGATGTATAGAGATGCTATCAACTAGAAAAGTTCTAAATTAAAGAAATCCTTAAGTGTTTAGGGAAGAGCACAAAGGTTGGAATCAATAAACTATGTTCTAATTCTAGAGTTTTTTTTTTAAATACCTGTATAACTTTTGAGAACTAACTTAATCTATTTTTCAAATAAATATAACCTCTTGTACTCTAAAGGATTATAAATTTTCTGCTCTAGCACATTGCCTGCATAGGAATAATTCAATTATTCATTTGAATTTTTTTTTCTGAAATCCTACTGTGTGCCAAGCACTGTGTAAGCAACAAAAATAAAATGATGAACAAAATATTAAGATTTTTATTCAGTATGGAACTAAATTTAACTTTCAATCTTAAACTCAGTATGGTGGGAACATAAATGGATACACATTTTTGGAAAGGAGTCATGCATTTTGTATCATGGACCCATTTTTAAAAACATATTTTTGAGGGAGCAATGCTATTTTTGGAGTCTAAAAAACTAATTAAAATGCATTCAAAGATGTATTAATAATAGTAAATGACAAGAAAAACTCACATTTTCATAATAGAGTTATAATTAGTAAATAATGTTATGACACATGACAACAAAATGCAATCATTCAAAATATTGTTTACAAAGGATATTTAATGATGTGGAAAAATGCTTATGGTATAACAATGATTAGAAAAAAGTAAGATGGTTTACACAGTTTGATCTTAGAGATGCAAAATAATTTATACAGAAGGCAAAAAATACACTAATTGTTAATAGTGCTTTTGCTTGGTGGTAGAGTTACTGATGACTTTATTTTCTCTTAATTAGTTTTCTGTTTTTTTGACAATTTTATTCAGGCACCACTATTATTCAGACTTTCCATCATAATGTAATATTACTTGTATGATAAATTTTTATTTCATTTTTCTTTTGAATCATTTTTAATTTATTACTATGTGATTTATTCCTTTAAATTAAGTAAAATGAAAGTAGCTACTCAAATATATTAGTTTTACATATATATGTGTGTATGTGTATGTATATAATATATATATTAGTTAACAGAAATAAACAAGACTTCTTTCTTAAGAAGCCAAAACCATCATATTGCTTTAAAAAAAAATTCAACTGTCTATTTTTTATGCAATACCTGTTTTAAATAGTAAAGATAAAACAATCTAAAGAATTATTATAAACTATAAGCAAAGTAAAGCAGATGTAACAAGAATCATATGAAGCAAAAAAACAAAAATCAAAGCAAAAATTAAATTGGGTCAAAGGAGTCATTCTAAATTGATAGAAGATGTAATACACCATGATGATTTAGTAACACAGCATCAAAATATGTGAAGGGAAATAAAACTGGAAATGCAAAGGGAAATTGGCAAAAGCAACCACTGTAAGAAATTTTAACACAACTATCTTAGCTTTTCACATAGAAATAAATAATAACAAAAATACATAGAGACAAATTGAATAATATACTTCATGAAGCCTCATATTTTACACTTGTATCCTATGAGGAATTAATTTTCTTTTCACACACTTAAAATATTTCCAAAAGCTATTTTTATGTTATACTAAAAGGAAAACTGCATTAAATCCAAGGAAGCAGAAATTATGGCAGTCATATTCTTCTAAATATGACACAATTAAATAAGAAGTTAGTGGCTGTGGGTGACTAAATCTCGAGCAATGTCATAGTTTCCAGCCACAACAGCCGGGGCTCAGAGGCAGTGCCTCTAGCAATTTATCAGGCAGCACAATTTGCTAAAAGATTTGTAGATACTTGGATGTTGTATGTGGGAAATAGATTTTAAAAATAATTACTTAATTTAGAGAGAGAAAGGGAGTATGGGCAGGGGGAGGGGCAGATGGTAAGGGAGAGAGAGAATCTCAAGCAGACTGCCCTCCCGAGCATGGGAGCATGGAACTGGGCACGGGGCCCGATCACTCGACCCTGAGATCATGACCTGAGCTAAAATCAAGAGTCAGATGTTTAACAGACTGAGCCACCCAGGTGGCCACTATGTGGGAAATAGATTATAAGCATTCCCAGCCAAGAAAGATAGAATGTAATGTTGAATGTGACCAACTTTGTTGATAGGAATGAACTAACCAGAAATTCCAAATTCATCATTCTAATTCCAAAAGCCAGGCATGGCACCAATAGTTTGAGTGAATGCTTGACTAAAATCTGGCCTGAACTGAGGATTCTATTCAATAAAGTTGAGAGGCCGGTAGAGAAAAAATGGTGGGGGAGGGAGGGGGATGTCCAGCAAGCCAGCTGCCATCAGGTTGAGCACAGTGAATTCCTCCCATCTTAGAGTGGGACATAATTCATCCTCCCTATAGTAGACACTCTAGATTCTATCCAAAATCATACTTCTAGCACTATTTTTATCCTAACCCAACTCCTTAATCACCTTCATATTATCCAACATCACATTGCTTCTGGCTCAAGAACTTGTTTTATAGCAAAAGAAGGAAATAGGCTTCATTCAGAAGGTATTCATTGGTCTTCCTATGTGCCCAATCATCCAAAAATATCTCTTCTGTTAGAATGGTGAAATGGCCTATTGCAAACTCTACTTGGCTAGCTGACAACATGTTCCAGGGCTGACATCATCTCCTAAACGGTGTCTCTATGCTCTAAACCAGCAACCAATATATGGTACTGTTTTTCCACACCCAGAATACATGAGCCCAGGAATCAAGGTATAGAAGTAGAGTGATTTCTCTTATTGTTAATCCTCATGCCATTTAAAAATAACATTTGATTCTTGTCTCCTCAACTTCAGGTTTGCCTAGTAAAGAGGTCTTAATTCTCAAGAGAGGAATGCTTCCATCTGAGGACAAAATGATTTCAGAGAACTGGAAGTTGAAACAGACGTCTGGATATTTGGAGATCCTCATGCCAGTGAACTCATAGACAAAAACAAGAAAGGAGACTACTGTATAGGATGCAGTGATTGATTTCAAACATCAATAGGAAGTGGGTTTGCTATTATGGGATGGAAGAAGTGAGGACTATGTGGGGAGTGTCTTGTACAGATGGTCTCATGTCTACAATGATTTACTTACGACTTTTTGACTTTATGATGGTATGAAAGTGATATGCATTCAGTGGGAACCACACTAAAATTTTGATCTTTTCCCTAGCTAGCAATATGGGTACCGTCCTCTCTTGTGAATCTGGGCAGTGGCAGCCAGCTGCAGTTCCCAGTCAGCCCCATGACTGTGAGGGTGAGCAACCCTAACACTGCCAACCATTTTGACCTATACAACTATTCTTTTTTCCACTTACCATACAGTGTTCAGCAAATAACACGAGATATTCAACCCTATCATAAAATAAACTTAGTGTTAGATAATTTTGCCCAATTGTAGGCTAATGTTTGTGTTCTGAGCACGTTTAAGGTAGGTTCAGCTAAGTGGTGATGTTCTGTAGGTTAGGCGTATTAAATGAATTTAAACTGATATTTTCAACTTACAGTAGATTTATCAGGATGTCACCTCTTCATAAGTTGAGGAAGATCTGTAGTACTTCAGTGTTGAGTAGTAAAATGAATGGAGGATTATAGCACCTCAAAAAAGGCATTTCCTTGAGCACTTTAAAAGCGAAGCTGTAGCTCAAATCATCAGGGGAAGAAGGCTGACTGGCTGAGGGATGGCTAAAGGAAGAAGCAACATGGATGGAAAGAAAAAATGCATTATGAATATCAAAAACTTGCAGCCAGTTAAAGGAATGAAAATTTAGCCATTATGCATGCATATTGTCTCACTTGTTATGCCCACATTTAGGTATGCTAACTGATATTTCCTCCCTCTCTTTCTACCACAACTTTATTTAAAGTGGTGGTGATTAATATTGGCATTTAATGTTTAGGATATAGAACATCAAGGCAACTTATGGAACTAAAAAAGGAAGTATTCCTCAGATAAAGATATTGTGACTGGTAGGACTCTTGTCATCCCTTTTTGAGGAAAGGATACTTTTCTCTCTAATCTTATCAGGACTATTTGTGTGATGATGTCATTGCTCTTTTTGCAGTTGGGAAGTTAAAAATGGATAGAAGTTTATTTATGAATGCTGAGAAGACAAGTGGGTGGACTGTTCCACATAAGGTCCTGGGTTGCTCAGCTCCATTGTCCTGTTTTCTTTTGTCCTGCAAGGAGCTGATAGCCTGCAAGCAACAATTCCAAGTCTCCAGAGACAGCTGTTTTTTTTTTTTTTTCTTTTTTCCTTTCTTTTTCTTTTTTTTTTTTTAGATTTTATTTATTTATTTTTGACAGGCAGAGATCACAAGTAAGCAGAGAGGCAGGCAGAGAGAGAGGGAAGTAGGCTCCCCACTGAGCAGAGAGCCCGATGTGGGGCTCGATCCCAGGACCCTGGGATCATGAACTGAGCTGAAGGCAGAGGCTTTAACCCACTGAGCCACCCAGGTGCCCCGAGACAGCTGGTTTATGGTTAGATTTCACCAGCCAAGGCCACATCTAAGGGATTCAGATGTGGGGGAAAATGAGATGCTGTCCTGTTCTGTGAAGACAACACCATCAACTTCAATACATACAGTCAGAGCTCCTGCTCAGGAGCAACAGCCATGACATCACCAGCTGTGACTATTCCACTAACTTCAGGGCGGCTGCTTGCATTAGCAGCAGAACCTCTAGCTGCTCAGCAAGAAGTGCGGGCTCCTGAGCTCCAGCCCAGGGGTGAGAACGGCTTCCTGATCTCTGGGCAACACCTTCTCCCTTTAGGACTTCCCGTCCTTCCTACATATAACTTACTGACTTCTATAGTTCGTCTCTTTCTCCTTTACTTATCTTCAATCACCTTTGTTGCCAGTTCCCAGAATCAGTCCCTGAAGTATCTAGAGTGAATTCTCTCTCCCTGACTGAACAATGATGGATATTTATAGTTTCTAACTATAAGAGAGGATAAGGGACAGGATGGTGGTGGTTAGGGAGGGAGGGATTGCAGGAGGGAAAGAAGTACGTTAAAGAGCCCATAGCAGAATTCTTCAGAAGACCAAACTTTCTTCATACATCAAAATATCCTGATGAGTCACCTGATTATGGAATGATGGCTCCAGGCACACAGAAAGGTGAGCTAAGAATGAGACCATAATACATAAATTCTAGAACATAGCAACAAGTGAAAATATTCTGCTATTGTACCAATATCCAGAGTTAGAGGCTATGAAGCCAAGAATCTGAAGAAGAGTTACTTGGACAAGAAAATTCCGGGAAAATGGTGGAAATCCAGGACCTAAGAATGAAAAGCAACCAAGTGAGAAGTTCCTCATGATGAAAATGGCAGATGGACAAGAGTGAAAAATGGATAAAAGGGAAAATAGTTCTGTGTGCTCAATATTAAAGATGCCTAATATTCAATGTTAAATTCTTTCTTGCCATGCCATAATGAAACATTATTTCCCCAGATATAGTACATGATCCTTCCACCATTCCCACCATGCATATTTTCAAGTAAATCTATTACATATAACTACCCAGTGCTTTTGGAAAAGCAAGGAATCAGTGCTATTTCCCCATTAGTGTCAATAGTTGGAGAAAAAAGACCAGCCTCAGAGAGGCATCCTGTGAAAGGGATTATGCATTCCAGAGAAGCAGGAAATCATAACAAGAGGTAACTAGAAGAACCATAAGCACCACTAGAAAATCTGAAGACACTGGGAGAAATAATAAGTTTCCCACTGTGCCTGGGGAATGGAGATTGAGACTAATTTGATTTAAATCTTATTTAATAAATATTAGGAGGTGTTGACCTTTATGTCACATTTTCAAATAATTATTTGAAGAAAAAGAAAATAAAAATTCTACTTTTCTATTTTATAAATGATGAAAATGGCAATTATTTCTACCAACATTTATGAGAAGCCCTCCTCCTTACGTGTGGGCTATACGTCAGTGATTTCTTTCTAAAGAACGCAGATGGAGAGGTCAATAGAAGAGTAACTTTGTAAAAACATTTCAGACAGGTAATCAAAGTTAATGTTAATACCGATAAGTCCTGCTGACATTATGTACCCTGTAGATGATGTGATTTATTGGGGAATCTCTCTGTTCTCCTCCATAAAGCACATAACCGTAGTACAATCATCATGAAAGCATTAATTAAGAGGCAGTCTATAATGCACTCCTCGAAAGTGTCAAGGACTTCAAAACCAAGAAAAATCTGAGAAACTATCACAGCCAAGAGGAGTCCAAGGGACATGACAACTGAATGGAATGAGAGATCCTGGATGGGATCTTGAAACTGAAAAAGAACATGAGGTAAAAACTAAGGAAATCTAAATAAAACTATGTACTTCAGTTAATGATATTGTATTGGTATTGGTTCATTAATTGTGGCATATGCACCCTATTAATGTAAGATGTTAATAATAGGAAAAACTGGGTATGAGGTATGTGGGAGTTCTAAGAACTATCTTCTCAATTTCTCCATAAATGTAAAACTACTCTAAAAGTTTTAAATATTCTTAAAAAAGTATAGGCTGTATTGTTCCCCAGAGAAGTAGAGTGGGCCCTCTAGTATGCCATCCAGCAGAGTTAGGGGTCTCTCTTAAGAAAGTCTTGGTGGACCAGCTTCCTAATTGTTATGGATTCCTTAGAGCCACTTCTAATTATTACAAAATATTTAGAAACCCTTAAAGCAAATATTGTGCCATAGTCTCTGATTTTTTTGGACGTAGGGGCCTCACGAGAAAGAATATCTCCTCTGGGACGACACTCCTGTCACCTCTTCTGTGTCAGCCACACCCGCCAGCTGGGTTTTCCTCAATCCTCCCAGACAAACTTGGTTCATAAGCCCTGGCTGAGTTGGGAACTCAGATCTGTACTCACTACATGGATTTCACATGCAACTAGTTATCCTGGACATTTCTGGAAAGGCTAAGACTTTCTTTTCATCATAGACGTGGGTTTCAATGCATTGAGATTTGGGGAATTACTGTTAATAGTTAATGTAACCGCTGTCATACTTATGTTTGGATGACTCTTTGGGGGTCTAACTCATGTCTTTACAGAGCGTGGCGCCCTTTAGCAGGGTCCCCTGGTCCTGCAGCTCAGATCCTCATAATTTAGGGTTCATTTCACTACCTAGTTGTATGGTTTGGTATCTGGCACAGAAATACTTGCCTGTTATTTTCCCTGCCTCTGAATGAGTGTTCTTTTACGTGAACTCAATTAGATTTTAGGGTCAGTTCTTAACTCTATTGCCTTTGAAGTTTTTATGTTCATCAGAGTCATGTGTAATACAGCAATGGTGCTTTTATCTCAAAGACGCTTTTCAGGCCAATAGTTCCTACCCATTTGTGGTGCTACCTAAGAAAATATTTGTCATGGAAGACCACAGTATCAGACTTCTAAGGAGAAATAATTACAGGCTTTAAAGTGACATTATTTAATCCCAAATGTATGATGCAAAAAAAGTTCTTGTATAACAATATGAAAATAAATTAATGGACATACCTTCTGTGTGTTTGTGTGTGTGTGTGTGTGTGTGTGTGAGTGTTTCGTTTGGTTTCAACTTGAAGTAAGTCACACCTCAAATCTCAAACAAACCACTGTGGACTGAACAAATCTATTTCTTGCACTCAAGTTCTGTTGCCTCTAATACTACTTGAAAAATATGTACCATTCACCCAGACTAGAATTTCTGTGTTTTCTCTCAGGTGAAAGATTAGCTAGAAACTAGGTAGAAGTATATGCAATTAATTTGACTATACTTGTGTTTTATATTAATTAATTCTTATATTATTTAACCTGACTATAACTCTATATAAAAATGTAGATGTAGATACACACATGTTTAATAAACTTCTTCTATCTTAGTTTTATTAAACTCTATTACTATAATGGCTTGAGTAGTGAAAATTCTGTCTCAAATGTGACTGTCTAGATGAATCATGGTAAAGTAGATCTACTGGAGTTTCCAGAGTTGCAACCAAGTAGAATGTGGTCACCTAGTGAAGAGTAAGGAGATGACATAAGAAATAATAATTAGATGGCCAACTTCAAAGACACAGATGTGCATCAGGGATCCATGTAGCATAATTCCGTGTGTTGGGAAAAAAAAGCAGAAATAGACAGACACATGGGGTGGGAGGTGACTCCTTAATCTGACAATTGCAGGAAGGACAAGATCTAGTCTATATGACCCCAAAATATCTGACTGGATTAGATTGTAAAAATCAGTTAAAATCCAGATGCTTGATTTACTTGAAATTTCTGGATGTTTGACCTTATGTAGAGTTACAGGCTAAACATCTGGATAAATTGCACACTGTTTGTCTTTCCACATGCATAACTTGGTGTCATGCCAGAGATGTGGGAGTGCCATAAACATCATCTTTCTCCCAGATGGTGAACAATCATAACATATCTCTCTCTTGTTTCCTTTTCTGATAAGCTAGAATATACACTATCTGTTCAAAGAGCTATAGTGAATTTTGTTTCAATGGCCATAACTCAGAATATTGTGTTTATTGGTCATGAAAGCATCTATTAACTTTGTCAATAAAGGCCAGTCCATTTTCTGGAGAACTGAAAACATTACATTGAATGTTATTCTATCTATTCCTCAGTGCAATTTCAATTGTTTCCCTTGAGCAATTATTCTGTATTGTAGTGGTCACTCAGAGTTGTAACCAGGATGGAATCATTACGAGCAAAACTTCTTCTTAAGTGGCTTCATGGATCTCTTGCTGTGAAAGTTTTACTGGTAATGATTCCATCCTGGTTACAACGCTGAGACAGGGGACTTCAAGAATATGTATAATACTAGGTGACCATATTCTTTTTTCCCCCCTTTTCATTCATTAAGCATTTTATTTCCTTCAGCATTTTTTTTGTTTTGTTTTCTCACAACTTCTGGACTTTTGGGGAATCTGGGCCTGAAAGCAGAATTCCAAATATAAGCCATTTCTATATGAAAGTGCTGAAATTCTGTCAAGCATAGTTCTGTTTCCAGCCAATCACTGAACAGACTTTTTTGTTTGTTCGTTTTTAAAGATTTTATTTATTTGACAGACAGAGATCACAAGTAGACAGAGAGGCAGGCATAGAGAGAGGGGGAAGCAGGCTCCCCGCTGAGCAGAGAGCCTGATGTGGGGCTAGATCCCAGGACCCTGGGATCACAACCTGAGCCAAAGAAGGCAGAGGCTTTAACCCACTGAGCCACCCAGGTGCCCCTGAACAGATTTTTAAACCATTCTTAACATCAATATTTTATCTATCTTAAAGTCAAAATGCTTAAGAAATCATTTCTCCCTCAGAAAAAAACCTGAGAGTTCCAGTGCTGAATTATATGCCCTGATCTTGGCTAAATTATTCATAATTTCTAAGGTTGGTCCAAAAGGCAACAATCAAGTACAAGATGTAAATTCTTCCATTGCTCTGAAATTGATAGGCTATTTATCCTTAGTAGCCCCCCAGATGATATTTAATTTATGCAATCACTGAAAATAAATGAATCCTGATCTAAACTCTTGCATGGAGTGGAAGATACATGCATTTCAAAACTAATTACTGACATAGTCAGTTTTCTCCTCTTAACAGCAGGACAATTAAGAACACTGTGGACTTTTTAAGGCAATCGGGGAAATAATTTTGGATGTGAACTCCAAAGACAGACTCTTTGTAAGGATTAATATTTCATAATGGCAGAAGTGATCTTAGTGTTTCTTCAAAGTTTATATCTAAACAATTGTGGGAAAATGATGGCAAGCAGGAATCATGATACCTGCTCTAGACGGTGATACATCACAGTTGTAGACGGTGAAAAGCAAGGTTACGTCTCAACATTTTTTCTCATTATATGACAATATACGGCAGTTACACCATGAGATAAGAAGCAGGAAAGCCTGAGTTGCAGTCCCAGTTTCATCACTTAACTAGGTGTGAGATGCTGAGTGTAACAGAAATAGGAAGTTGATCTTCTATAGAGATTCCATCTCATTTTCTTAGTACTGGAATCCCCCATTTTCAGCTAGGCACATGGAGCCCAGAACCAAATGACTTGTGTTGTCTTGAAGGCAGAAAGAGTGTATGACTTCTAAAGATGATGTTTCCCTTTCTTGTTTTACCTTCTAACTAGAATATAATCACAATTGCTGGCATTTCAGCAGCCCTTTCTGACAATGAAGTGACCTTGTAACTGAATGTCTCACACCATAAAGCAATAAGATAAAAGGATCTATGATCTCTGACAGGTAAAGTACTATGGCAGCCCCGGACTTGAGAAAGAAATATAAACATAAAGGCTCAAGAAAAAAAGAAATTTTATCTTGTTTAGGCCAAAGTGTTTCTTGTTTCTCTTTCGGTCAATCCTAGCTTAACCAGTAAACTAGGTCTGATAATTAATCATTTTGAGCCCTCAGAAGCCTTACTTGTGAAATGTAAATAATCTTACTCACAGAGTGGTTATTAGAATTTATTGAGATAATATATGTAAAAATACTTCAAAGCAATATACAAATATGGGTTCTCACTGTGAATTTCATAATCTTTCATGGTAGCAATTTGATTATAGTAGAAATCAAAAGCACTGATGCATTTTTTATATGTTGATATCTTTTTTCCTAAGTATAAACAAATGTAAGAAGATTCTTGGTCAATAATGGTTAGAATGGTTTAACACAAAGCACATTAGAACCATAGTCTTTGCATTCAGTTAATATTTCCCAGCATTTCAATGGTCAGTTTTCATCAGCCATTACCTAGGGATAAGTTTTGAACATTTCGTGAGCAACATTTTTCAGACAATTTATCCAGGGATAGCACAGATGTAATTCAGATAATCTTTAGGGAGCCTGTTGATGTTATTTTATGTCAAGGCAAGAATGTTTTATGCTATGATAACAGAACTCTGGGGTTTCAATAACACACTGCTCCAAGTTCTTGAGAAGAATCAAAGGTCAGCCAGGAGGGAAATCCTGGATTTAATCAGAGGCACTCCTGTGACCTTAATCTCCACCAAACAGTGCTTCCATCATTGGATTCCAGTTTTCATGAAACAGAATTTTGTGGTCTGCAAAGAGTCTTGTGAATCATAGGAAGTTCTTAGTAATCAATAAAATAGCACCCAGATACTTAGAGTATTCATCAGAGAAATCAACTTTGATTTGATTGCACAAAATTTGTCCCACTCCTTGACTATATAAAATACTCAGCATTCATATCTTGTGATTTGCATTGCTGCATTCAGTCAGATCACAAGGACTTAGTGTGCATCTAACCCATTGATACAACAAAATTCTAAAAATCTGTGATTCAACAACTCTCTCCCATACAGATCCAATAAGAGCTATGCTAATGTTTCATTCTTGGGGAGAGATCTACTTTTCTCCTAACATACAGAATAAGCTGTTTCCTCATTCACCAGTAATTGCTGTTCATTGCCTTTGCTCATGTAATGATAAAAAAATTTTTCATGTTGGGGAAGAAAGGGTAATTAGGTATGGTTATTCTCTAGTTTGACCATTACTGGAAAATAATAGTTGATTAATTAGATTGTCCAAGAAAGAACACTAGGAGCAATTATTAGTCAGCCCAGATTAATGTAGGTTTTGGTTTTTTCTTCTGTAAGGTTGCACCTGTGGTCCTTTTATAGCAGTTGTGTAATGCTCTTGTCTTTGTCTGGATGGTGGAAAATGCAATCTTATGTGTAGTTCATTTATATTATTTTTTACAGTGCATAAAGATGAAAAGGGGTAAAATAAACATGGAAGCAAAACAATACTGAATAATAGAATTCATGTCAAATATTTGAGTTGAATTTTTGGATGGTGATTTAAAGACTCACATTTAAGTTAACCCCTCAAGATATTCTTGATTACTCCAACTCATACCCTTTTCCCCTTCTGTTTGATGTTTGTTTCCCTCAAAACGTAATCTGCAATGTTCAGGTCTAATTTTTCTCTAAACATATCGTGGGGGTTGTCCTGGTGGCCTGCTTTTTGCATTCATTTATTTATTATTTACCATGCACTGATTTAATAAATATTTAATGAGCACTTGCTAGGCATTCAAAATATATGTGACAACAATGCACATTTTCTGTATTCACAAGTTCATAATTTTGTAGGCTTCATGTCTTAGAAGATATTTAATACTGTTTTTACTTTTAATTAAAAAAAGAATATATATATGTCTCTGTTATAATATCATGAAATTACTTATCAAACAGAAAATTGTTGCATATTAATAGGGATCAGTAGGAAAGTTAGTGTAATAAGAAATATATTACATAATAATTTAGAATAATTCTTTATTAATGACTGTAAGATATAAAATAATCACCTAAAGGCAAGGTAAAACAGAGTATTATACAAATTTATTTAGAAATGTATTTGGCGGCATCTAGGTGACTCAGTCAAGTAAGCAGCCCACTCTTGATCTTGGCTCAGGCCATGATCTCAAGGTTGTGGGGTCAAGCCCCACGTTGGGCTCTGCATTCAGTGGGGAGTTTGCTTGAGAATTCTCTCTCTATCTTGGCCCTCTCCCTGCTCATGTTCTCTCTCTCTCTCTCTCAAATAATATAAAAATAAATAAATATTGAAAAAATGTATTTGGCAAATACATGTCCCATCTAGGAGGTTCTATATATAATGAGAAATGACATTGAAGTCCCTATTCTTACATGTCTTTCTTGTTCCTCCATATCCCTGTTAATGAAGAAAAAAGAAAACTTCATTGTTATAAAGAAACTTTCCTTGGAGTATTGTGTTCACTCTCAAAGCTACAGCCCCCAGGTAGCAAAATCTCTGAGCCCAAAACACTCTGCTGCTCCCTTTAACATGACTTCCTTTGGGGTCCCAACTGCTTTCAAGGACAGCTTACTCACAGAAGTCTAGAACTTGGTTGGCACATCTGAAGAGGCAGAAATTGAAAGACCTCACTTAAGTTCTATTTTTCTCACTTAATTGCTCTTTGGATTTGGGTCTTAGTTAATTCATTTGTGAACTGGAAATAGTAACAGGGTTGTTGTAAAAATCAAGTGAAATTAAGTGTGTAAATATACTTTAGAAGACTAAAAATAAACCAATGAAACTTAGGACGGTGGTATTAGACCATCAGCTCCTATGAATTAGGTTCCAAGTTTTGTTCAGTTCTTTGTTTGTTTGTTTTTTTTATCCTTCATAGCATCAAGCACAATTCCTGCCCAATGTAAATAGTGAAAGTTTTCTGAGTGAATTACTCACCTTCACAAATACAATTAGTTTCTCCACTTAGAGTTTTAGTCAAGACAGATTGGCTTGTTGTGTGTGATATGATCCCAAACTCTTAAGAGTGAACCCAACATGAATTTACTTCTTCCTCATCCAGAGCTTTCTGCTCATCCAGTGACTCAAAGGCAGCCATCCTTCATGAAATGACTTAGAAATCCATGTTGCCTACTGCTTGTGATTTCTCCATCTAACATAGGCCTACTCTAGAGATATAATGGAATCAAAGAGGGCTTTTTTTATGCCTCAGTTTGGAAGTGAGAGTGACTTACAATGCTGAATAATGAGAAATACCTGCCTATTGGGAAAATATCCATGACAGTTCACCAGAAGTCTTTATTTATTTATTTTTTAAATATACTTGCAGATTTATTTGTCAGAGAGAGGGAGAGAGAACGAGCAAGCACAGGCAGACAGAGAGGCAGGCAGAGGCAGAGGGAGAAGCAGGCTCCCTGCCGAGCAAGGAGCCCAATGTGGGACTCGATCCCAGGACGCTGGGATCATGACCTGAGCCGAAGGCAGCTACTTAACCAACGGAGCCACCCAGGGGTCCCGCCAGAAGTCTTTAAAAGAAAGCACCTGGAGTGCCAAAGAGACCTCATTCCAGTCAAGCTTCCTTTACTACACAATGATTATTTCATAGTTAATCATATTTCTACCATAACTGGTAATGTGTATTTTTTTGGACAACATTTTAAAAAATAATCAAATAGAAATAAGTAGAGATAAGATAAACATTTACTTAGCCAGAGAAATTTAAAAAAAAATCCCAGAAAATTTATTGTGTAATTCAGAGGTTTAATGAGAGTACAGATGGTAAGGAAATGAAAGATGTTCATATGTTTTGAAATGAGAATATAAGTGTCTAACTTTTACTGGTTTTTATAAGACAGAAAAATACAATCCTTGTTTGTTTTGTTGGAAAGAAAGTGGGGCAAAGAGAGACAATAATAGTGCAAAAATTAGGCTAAGATTTACTGAGAACTTTCCCAGGTACTTCCACATGTACTGGCTCATGCCTGGTGTCATTATTTTTAAAATTTATTTTATTGAAAAAGAAACCAAAATAATCCAGAATTTAAATCCAAATCTTTCTTTTTAATTATGCAACATCTCTTCTCCATATAAGGGTCCAGGGTGACATCTCCAGGCTGAAAAGTAAGACTGACCTGGTAACAGAGATTGTTTCCCAAGTTGTGGAAATATCTGTGTCATGTCTGGCCCCAAAACAAGGATATAAGGAAAGTACAGACACCTTGGGTCAATTGTACTCTATGAAATTATGAAGGAGAAATCAATGTTTGGAATGAAGATGAATCTTTACAAAATAAATTTAATTTTTATTTACATACAAAAGTATATGTCCAAATAAGGGAAAGTTAAGGTAAAGAACTTTACAAATAACCACAACCCATAAATGCTCTGACAATCACCCTTTAGTAAAAAGATAAATCCATCCCAATATGTCAATAAAATCTGTAAGAGAAAGAAAATATTCACAGTAGTGACAAATTTTAACTGCTTCTGTCAAGCACAACTCAATAAAAATGTGCCTTCCTTCAAAAGCTGAGACAAATTAGATGTTCTCTCCTTTTATTATAAATCACTCCATAGATCAGACAACTCATCTTCCTTGGGGTGAATTTATTTGGAAATGCAGTACACAAAGAGAATAGATAGCCAAAACTATTCAGACTTCCAATATTTTTATGGGCAGAAATATGTTCTTCATATGTATGTTTATGTATACACATGTATGTGTATCTGATAACATTTCATAGTCATGGACTTAATAATTCTCACAGTTGTCTACTGTCTGAAGTACTAAGTAATATTCTTGGCAGTATGAGCCCATTTTAAAGGTCAAAGATAGAAAGTTAATTCTTCATTCAGCACTAAGAAAAATATGTCAGAGTTCTTTGGTGCAAACTGTGACTCATGATTAACTTGTGGTGAGACTTACAGCAGGTTGTTTAAGTTTCTGCTCCTTAATTTCTTTATCTGTAAGGGATGGAAAAATATAACACCCAGTGTGCTAACATGAAGAAGTAGTCCAATCAGACTCACCACAAATGATAAATCTCAACCAGTACCAATTTTACTAATAATGTAAAAGTTAAAGGTCACAGCAAGAGCAGGTAAGCATTCTTTCCAGGGAGATATTTGGACTATCAATGCTGAATCCTAAAAGTCCTATCCTTTCCCTACAGTTCAGATTTAATATAGAAGTCATCATTGATTCATCTCTCTTTCTCAACAGATTCTGTTGAGCCCACACTTAAAATATGTTGAGAATAAGATTATAAACTTCGTCATCTTCATTTCTAATCCAAGTGATCTTATTACTTTGCCTGCATGGATGCAAGAGCTCCAGAGTGGTATTCTTCCTTCCTTATACCCCTTCTCTCTTACGGTTTAGTCTCCACACAGAAACCAACATATTCCTTAAAAATGCAAACTGTATCACATCACTTTCCTGCTAAATGCTCCAGTGGCTTCCCATAGCACTAGAATGAAACCCAAAGATTTTAGCAAAGCCTCCATGATCTGGATATTCCTCTGACCTCATTTTGTCCTGCTTTTGTCCCCACGGCTGCTACTCTTGTTGCACTGGCCCTTTTACTGTTCTTGGAGCATGCCAAGTTTTCTTCTGCACCATGGACTTTGGATCCATTTTTCTCTCTGCCTGGCAGGCTTGTCTCTTTATCATGAACATGTTCTTTCATCTCATTCATGTCTCTGTGCTTATAATACCCCCTTTATGGAGCCATCTCTAATCACCTTAACTAATACCATCCTTCCCATCATTTATTATTTTCCTATCCTCCTGTATTGTTTGTTCCTAGCACTTATCATTTCTTAATATTATTTTATGTAGTTTTTTGTTATTCTTATTTTTTACTAAAATCAAAAGTTTTTAAGGGTTAGGGATATACTTAATGCCAATGCCTCCTCAGTGCGTAGAGCAAAACTTAGAATATAGACACGTTCAAGAAATACTACTAAAAATGAATAACTGTCAACTGTATGCAAAAAAACAAAGTTGCTTTGAAAAGAAACAAAAAACACCAACATCAAAACAACTTGCAAATGAGTTTACACGAAATTTTTACTCTGTCCTTTACACATTTCAATAGTAAGAAAAAATTTCTATGTGCGTGTATTAGTTAATAATAAAATATAATCATTTGGTGAAAGACAAAAAAAATGATCAAATAGAATTTATTCCAGCATACAAGGATGGTTCAACATCAGCAAATCAATCACTGTGAAAAGCCACATAAAAAAACGAAGGATAAAAATCATATGATCATCTCAATAGATGTAGAGAAAGCTGACAAAATTCAACATTGAGTCCTAAGAAGAACTCTCAAAAAACAGTGTAGAAGAAATGTAGCTCTAACATATAAAAGCAGTATAGGACATACTCACAACTATCATCATACTCAGTGGTGAAAAACTGAAAGCTTTTCCTTTATTTGTGTGTCTGTTTGTTTATTTATTTAAGACTTTTATCTATTTATCTGACACAAAGAGAGCACAGGAGCACATAAGTAGGGGGAGCAGCAGAGGGAGAGGGACAAGCAGTCTCCCCAGTAAGCACGGAGCCTGATACGGGGCTCTATTCCAAGACCCCAGGATCATGACCTAAACCGAAGGCAGATGCCCAACCGACTGAGCTACACAGGTGTCCCTAATTATTTATTTTTAAGTAGGTGCCACGCTGAAGCCCAATGTGGGGCATAAACCCATGACCCTGAGATCTACACCTGAACTGAGATCAAGGGTTGGATGCCTAACCAACTGAGACACATAAGTGTCCCTAAAAGCTTTTCTTTTAAAATCAGGAACAGGACCTGGATGCCCACTCTCATCACTTTAATCCAACACAGTACTGGAAGTCCTAGCCAGAACAGTTAGGCAAGAAAAAGAAATAGAAGGCATTCACATTGGAAAGCAAGAAATAAGGCTATCTCTGTTTGCACATGGCATGATATTTTGTATAGAATATCCTAAAGAATCCATCAAAAAAAAAAAAACTGTTCTAACTAATAAATGAATTCAGGTTGCAGGATACAAAATCAGTACATAAAAATCAGTTGCATCTCTATACACTACTAACAAGCTACCAGAAAGAGAAATTAAGAAAATAATGCCATTTACAATCACATCAAACTGATGAAATACCTAAGTATTAAAAAAAAGACCAAAAATGCATTTAGTAGTAGTTTCTGACATAGTGAAATATATTGGCTGATTTGATACTCAGCAAGAAACTGAAGCATTAGGAACTGTGGAAAGAAGTAGAAGAAAAGAGACAAAGGCTGGCATTTTTCTCTTGAGTGAATATGTAGAGGTAATATATTAAACATTTAGGATCTCCAAAATCTTAATATAGACTCAACAACCTTTGTTCTTTTGGCATTGCATAGTTGATAACAGTAACTTTTAAATACTAAAGTTAAACACACACACACAAAAGGAACATATGTTCGTTGTTTTTTTTTTTCCCTCATCATGTTTTTTTTTAATTTTTTTAATTTTTTTTTATAGACATATTTTTATCCCCAGGGGTACATGTCTGTGAATCACCAGGTTTACATACTTCACATCACTAACCATAGCACATACCCTCCCCAATGTCCATTACCCCACCCCCCTTTCCCAAACCCCTCCCCCCCACAACCCTCAGTTTGTTTTGTGAGATTAGAGTCACTTATGGTTTGTCTCCCTCCCAATCCCATCTTGTTCCTTTTCTTCTTTTTCTACCCCCCTAGTCCATGTTGCATCTCCACTTCCTCATATCAGGGATATCATATGATAGTTGTCTTTCTCTGACTGACTTATTTCACTAAGCATGATACCCTCTAGTTCCATCCACGTCGTTGTGAATGGCAAGATTTCATTTCTTTTGATGGCTGCATAGTATTCCATCGTGTATATATACCACATCTTCTTTATCCATTCATCTGTTGATGGACATCTAGGCTCTTTTCATAGTTTGGCTATTGTAGACATTGCTGCTATGAACATTCGGGTGCACGTGCCCCTTCGGATCACTACGTTTGTATCTTTAGGGTAAATACCCAGTAGTGC